>JARYGA010018240.1:0-82294 GCA_030545235.1 Helianthus tuberosus | reverse complement strand
TGTAATTATGTACTATCCAATAGAATTTCTTAAACATGTTTCTTTGTCTAACAATCAACCAAAACGGATCAAACAGTAGGTTTTTCAAATATTCAAAGCACATTCAACTCATGTTCATGTTGTTCATCATATATACAAACTACCCATCATGTATAATCCTTCAAAACCGACCCGAAAACATGTCATCCTAGACCTTATACTTGCAATTCTAAAAGCATTTTCAGCCAAACAATTACCATCATTCAAGCCAAATCGTTCATCTAAACATATTTACAACATAAACATACCATCATCGGTTCAATGCTCTATACTAACAATCATTCATATATATCTTAGCACTTCTTTATCATGCAAGAGTTCATGTATTTTAATCATCTATATAATCAATTCCAAGCACATAACCCTATTATCCACATGAACACATAAGGAATGTCTAGGTACTAACCGGTTCAAGAGTGACACAAAGGTGTTCAAGTAGGTGACGGATTGAAGCCTTCGAGTGATGATTCCGAGCCAATCCAAGGGTGATCTTGTTGCCGGTTGGGATCCGAGAAGAAGAGGAGGAGAGGGTGATGTTAGAACCTTAGGGTTTTAGGGTTTTTAGAGAGAGAGAGGGAGAGTGTGTGTGAGATGAGAGAGTGTGAGAATGATGTTGCAAAATGGTAAAAGTTGTGAGGGTTGGCCGGTTATATATCTCGAGTGGGTTAGGGGTTTCCGGGTGGGCTTCTAGGTTGCGTGGCCCAACCGGCCCGAGTGTTCACTGTTCACTCGAGACCGAGGGTGGTCTCGAGTCGGGTCCTTTGGGGTCTCGGCCCACTCATATAACACACATACATATATATAATATACACACATTCATCACACTTAGCACAAGGATCACATAAAATCATCGAGATAACACGCACTAACATTTAATAACGTATATCCGCATAATGTTAATACAAGATATTTGCTCGGGAAAACCTAGAGTGTCACATGTTATGTGCTAGATACGTGCTAGAATATGTGGTGCTAGTTAAACACGAATCTTATTAAACTTAATAATTATAATAGGACGTGGTTGATCAATTATTAAAAACGAAGTAAACTATCTGCCGAGCAAACTAAGGTGAGTTCACATACACTTTACTAAAGCATGAATTCCCGGTGGTTGGGAACGGATTAAACGAACTACATTATCTCCTTGTGCGGGATACAGGTAACATCTTCCCCTTGTGTGGGTCGCTCAGTTAAAATATCATTTATATTGCATGAACTAGTCTGCTAAACAGAACTCTATCACGAAGTCCCCACCTCATAGTACCGATTAGTCGCCTGGCCTGGCGAATGGGATATAAGTTAAATAGCGCTATTTAGGTCTCACTCACCTCACACCGTGCCTTGAGTGGACGGGCATGAACTAATACGTCCTCGGCAACCGTCGATGATGATAGACATCGACAAACGGGGCACCAACAAAACAAGTGCGATAGTTTCGGTATATCATGGCGTTTAGTAGCTTGTATTATGGGGTAGCTCCCCATGTCATCGTATAAATGAGTTATTTAACGAACTTAAGTTTTTGAAACTGAAACTGGAAAACTTGTGAACTCGCCAACTTTATGTTGACACCCTACCGCATGCTTTGAAGGTAATCAGTGACGGCAGGAGCTTGCGTCTTGAGTGGTATAGTGGTTGCGTTAACCCGTGTGGAGTTTTAAATAAATTTAAACTTTGGACTTTTGATTAGACTGTTGAACTATGCTTCCTCTATTTCCTTTAAACGTTGTTTTAAACTTAAGAATTTGTTGTGGACTTTAGTGGTCACTAACCGTATTTTGATAAATTGTTTTACTTGCTATGATTGTTCAATATGATTGGTGGCTGGATCCTGGTCAGTCATACACCTTACGGTAGTACCCCGCATGTGGAATTTGAGGTGTGACAGTTTATCCCTAGTGAAACATGGGTTTATCCCTAGTAAAACACAAGATATTGGATTATCCCAAGGGCATCTTAAAACACAATCATATTCAAACATATTTCTCTCGGTGGAAGAAAACTACAAAGATTAATTACTAAGTGAAGGAATACATAAGTAGGCTATATTCTGATGCGACGTTGATCCTGCACAGACAAGGGACATCTATGCTAGGAGTGGATGCAACAAATGCTGATAGCATTTCATGCTGGGGACATTACGAATGATCCTAAGATTGATTACCAAGTTGCTACTTAAATGTCTCTAGTATGGGTTCTTATTTTTCTAAGTTTGCAGGCCTTATATAAATGGGATTTATTATGTATAAAAAGTTGTATCCTACGGAAATTTTATAAAACATTTTTGAAACATGAATGGAAAGCTGTAAAGACACTACTAATATCTTGATCAGGATACTTAGTCTAATTTTTTTCAAAACAACATGCAACATAAAGATAAGGCCGAAAGGTTAGTATTAGACCCTTAATAGGTTTATGGATTAGTAGCAAAGTGGATTAGTAGGCTTTTTGGGTTAATGATTAGTGGAATGGGCTATTTTAGGTAATGGACCTAGGGTTTAGGGAGCCTCCTCCGTAACCATTTACTATAAATAGAAATGTCATGTATTAGGTCTAGTGGTTGGTGACATTAGCAAATCTTGTATTAGACATTGGATTATGTATGCAAGATAATCATCAATCAAAGAATTTCTTCTTCATCTCTTTTCTTTTTCGATTGCTTGTTTGTGTGATTCCGCCACCATTCAAGCTTGTGTGATATCATTGTGATCTCATTTCTGGACTTACAATTGGTATCTGAGCCTGTCGAACCTGTTTCCATGCTCGGATCTGATATCATGACACATCTGATCTCGGACTATTATTGTTTCTGTTGTGTTTCTGATCATCTCAGACGTGTTTCTACAGATCTCGGATAATCTTCATCGCTTTTCGGACCATCTTGGATAAACATCATTCATCTCGAACCTGAAGATTGCCTTAATTTCGGACCATCATCATATCATCTCGGATCAACATCAACCAATCTTGGACCAACATCAACCCATCTCGGACTAACATCAACCCATCTCGGACCATCATCAACCATCTCAGATTGTCATCAAGTGATCTCGGATTGTTATCAAATCATCTCGGATCAACTATTTGAAGATTGCCTTCGTCATTCATCTTGGATAAACCCTTCATCTCGGAAAACATATCATCTCGGACCACTGTTCATCTTGTAACCTTCATGTCGGACCAACCATCTTGGATATTTCATCTCGGATTACTGTTTAGATATCAAAATCATCATCTCGGACACTATGTTGAACCCAAACGATGTTATGAATGGCGTTGTGACTGCTGCTGATCTCGCCAATGCTACCCTTGCTGCAATTCAGACTTAGTCTTTAGCTTTCCATCAAGAACTCGACCAAGTTATTGGCACGTCTACCAAGGTTCCAAGGTTTCTGTACAGAGACGACTACTATGAGTGGAAGTTCAGGTTTGAACAATACTGCAAGGCAAAGGAACCTCATGTTTGGAGAAGCATTAAGAATGGACCACACACTATCATGTACGCTACTGAAGATGACCCTCATACTCAAATTCCAAAACCCGAAGGCATTTTTACTGAAGAAGACAGAAAGGTCATAGCTGAGGATGAAGCTGCTTTTGGAACTCTCTCGATGGCACTTGTTCCAGACATTTCAATTGCCGTCCGAAACTGAAAGAGTGCAAAGGAAATTTGGGATCAACTGACACACTTATTTGAAGGAAATGTTGACATGAAGGAAAGCAGTGTTAACATGATTAACCAACAGTTTAGCTCCTTTAACCACATCTATGGAGAAATCGTTGAAAATCAGATAAGGAGGTTCGTCAAACTTATGTCACAAATGGTTAGTGCTGGAATCAACATCTCAAACAGTGGAATGAATCGCCAATTGCTGAATTCACTGCCAAAAGGGTGGGATGCAGAGGTTTCTATGATCAAGCGTACGAAGGATCTGAATGAGATGACACTTACTGAGTTGATCGCCACTATCAAGTCTTGTGAGATTGATAATCAGCAGAGAGAGATAAACCACAAGAATTCATTGATGGCTGTTGGAATGACTAGCCCCAACAATGCTGCTTTGATGTCTCAAGCTCATTCAAATTTGGTTTTCAGCCCAGTTCATGGAGTTATGAACAACAACCCGAACATTGTGTTCAGTCCTGTAGTAGCACCGAAGTCCAACTATGTGTACGAGATGTCACTTCCTACTTCTCAAGCACCTACTATCAATACCACCAATGTTCCGCAGCAACCCCAGCCTCAGCCACAACATGCAAACGTTGCTTTTGGCTCTACCACCCAGTCTACAGCTCAAAATGTTCCATCCTCACCTTTAATGGAACATATGGCCTTCTTGACTAAGCAAAATGAAGAAAAATGGGCTCTCACAGCTTCTATGATCACCAGTCTGAATGCTTTCCTAGCCGGTGATCTCATGCCTTCAAGTGAGATAACTCCATATATGAATCAGGTGGTTGAAGAAGACTTGGATGAACTGGATGTGGCTTGGAATCTTGCTATGTCAGCGATTAAGGCAGACAAGTTTACTAAGAGGTATGGGCATCGTTCAATGAATGCTCGTCCTGGAGTGCTGAAAGACAGGCTAAGGTGTTACATATGCTATGAGCCGGGACACTTTGCTAGGGATTGCAAAAGGGCACCAATGGGATATGAGGCTACTCAAGTAGCTGCAGCTCGGAACAAGGAAAGGTCAATGGTTCCTGTCACACCTACTGAAACTTCAAATTAAACTGGACAAGGAAACTCTGGAGCTGGAGCTAGATGCGTAGGAACATCGTGGATTCAATTGGGCTGATGCAGTTGCACAAGTGGAATCCATGAAGCTGTCTGAAACTACTGCTGCTGATAAGGTTCACCAATGCTTGATGGCTCTGACCGAGGAACCGAAATCACTCTCTGAGATGGTAAACTCCGTTTTATGTACTGAACATTGTAGAAAGAAAGTTGCATTTCTGAGATCACAGAACTTAACATTGATCACTGATTACAACAGTGCAACGGGAAAGTACAACAGATAACAATACAATTCTCTATGAAAAGATCGACGCACTTAAGAAAGATATAGCTCAGCTTCATAGAGACGTGAACCAGCAGCAATGTTGGGTTCACGACTACAAACACAGACTCACAGTTAAAACCCTAGAATGTGATTCTCTGAAAGCTGAGCTGGAACTACTCACTGGAAAATACAAACAAAATGACTTGAACATTAAAACATTTGACACTTCCAGTGACACCGTTCGTAATTTGTGCAATGTGCAACTTGCTTCAAAGAAAACAAGGGAAAGGGCTTGGGTTCTACGTAGGTTCCACTACCATATAATCATAATTACCCTAGACTGCCCATTACTAAGCAAGAAATAGAGAATTATGATAAAATGATTTATGAAACCTAGTGACTATGCTCCGTGGGAACCGTCAAAATCTAAAAATGACCAACCAGCTGATTTCAAGAAACCAATGAATTTTGTCAAAAATGAGAATGAAGGTTGTTCTAATGAAAAGGAAAATTGGTCAAGTGAAGATTGTTCAAATAAATCAGATGGTAAATCAGAACATGTAAATGAGACAGAAACTAAAACAGAAACAGAAACGGAAACAGAAACAGTTAAACCATCCATAGAGAAGATATATGAAAGTTTACTAAATTCTGATTCTGTTGACAACACTAATTGTTCTAGTTCATGTGCAGAGTCAGTAAGAACAGAGGAGAAGTCTAAAGCGGATGATGAATCACTTCAAAGTGCTGCTGATAATGTTATTTCTGATAAAAATGACCTTTATGCGAACTATGTTTTTTCTTGGTTTGCTGAGACTTGGGGTGTTCCCACTAAAACTGATGAATCTGGTGTTGTGATTTTAGACTATGATTGTGATAAAAAAATGGTTGTGTTGAAAATGCTGATAATGTTTTTGCAGGAAAAACTGATGTATCGACTGATAGTCTTGAGATATCTATTTCAAGTGACTCAGAAATCAATTATGATGATTTAGGCAACTGTTCTTGTGTGCCTGAAACATCGAATGATACATCAGAGATTCACGATGAAGATGAAAAACTTGATGTTTTTGATTGTGATAAGGAAGAATTTGATAAATAGGGGTCATCTGACGAACCTGACAATCAAACTAATGAGTCAGGAACATCAGATAATAAGCATAACTCTTCCAAGGTTTCTGATTGTGATGAACAATTAGAATCTCGCAGCGTTGCGATTGAAGAGAGTCAAACGATTTCAGACAGCTCATCATCTGATAAGCCAGAATCGTTTGATGTCAAGGACTCAGAGGTTGATGAATCTGAAGAAGAGATATCCATAGAATCCAATTCTAAAGAAACTCATGAGATCTCAAAGCCTGAAGAGAAGGAATCCATGAAAATCAATTCAACAGTTGAATCAGCTGATGAAACTGAAGAGGAAATTTTTGTGGAAGCCTTCTCTACTGAAACTTTTGAAAACATAGTTTCTGAGGAAAAGGAATATGTGGAAGTCAATTCAACAGATAATTTAGCTCTCGACCCCAAAGGATCAGATTCTGTAGAGAGTGTTTCACACGAGGCAAAATCTACTGAATCTGCCCCTTCAAAGAAGAAACGATCACGTAAAAACAGAAGACCACGGAAAAAGAGAGTTCAAAAGGAAAACCCGACTCTCAAGCAAACTGAACCAAAGCTGAAGGGTAAAGTGTAGGATACTTACTCTGGTGTTGATAACTGTGAGCAGGGTTCATCCAAGAACAAACACAAGCAGTCAGTGTCAAATGAAAAGAAAAGACTTGATCAGTTCTCGAGAATAACACAAGCAGAACTAAATATCTTTTTCACAAAAAGGCAAACGTGTTTTAATTGTGGAATTCCGGGACACATTGCAAGAAACTGTGTTCATCATCCCTACTACTCTGGAAGCACGTATCATTAGAGGGCTATGCATTCTCATCCAGTAAAAAATCGACCTCCTAAAGCCAAGCCTTCTGATAGAGACTGGAATCTAGCAAATTGGGACAATCTAAAATTTGCAAATACAAACAGGACACATAAAGGGTCAAAAGCTACACCTTTTAAAGGAAATGTTACAAAAAATTCAGACAACAAAACATGGCAATCCAATGTCCCTACTAGATCCTAGTCTCCATGCTCGGAACCATCAAGATCTACCTCACCACCTAAAATCTCAAGCGATACTAAGAGTTGTATGATTTTTTGCGAAGTCTCTTACACAGATGGTGATGGTCAACTCAGGTCAACAATGGCTTGGGTTCACGTTTCTAACTGAATCTGCTAAATATGCAGGAACGACTATGGAGGGCTATCTTTAGACTTTGGTTTATTGATAGTGGTTGTTCTAGGCACATGACATGAGACATATCCTAGTAGAATGACATAAAAATATTCAACGGGTGATGTGTTAACTTCGCGGGAGAGAATCTGGAAGAATCAGCATGAAGGGCACGGTAAAAAATGGAGTTCTCACCTTTTCAGACGTCAATTATGTCCCGGAGCTAAAGCACAACCGGTTAAGCATATCACATATTTGCGACAAAGGAATGGAGGTTCTTTTCACCAAGAGTGGATGCGTGATTCTGAAACCAGGAATCATCATACCTGAAGACTGGTTTTTGATTGAAGCTGAACGTCGAGGAAACACTTATGTGATTGACATGAACAAAGCTCCCACTGATCAAGTTACTTGTTTATTCTCAGAGATAGCTGGTGTAAGGACCTGCAAAAATGTCCCACAACACTCCGTAAGTGAGAACCCGGACCCCTAAAACCCTAATTCTTGTGAAAAAACCAAGAAATACAAAATTTATAGATCGCTCGCGGGTCGCGTAAGGTTTAAGCTAAGCCTACGCGGGGCGCGACAGGTCGATGAATCTTCGGATAAGCTTTATGCCACGTGTCTGACACGTGGCAGACCTACGGCGTGACACGGCAGCCCTAGCCGTAGCTAGGGTGGCCCTCGTGGGCCGCGTAAGGTTCTCTTAAGGTTTACGTGGGCCGCGAGAGACTCAAAACTTTGCTATAAATTGGACGTGCATGGAGCTTTCATCTGTGTTCGAAAAACATTTCAAAACCGCAAACATTCTGCTTAGAAACAAGCGTTTTAGGGTCGATACGCTGCGGTGATATAGGGTAAAAACTCGATCATGGCTACGATACAATGTCCGATCGATTGAAACCGATCCGATGGATATTTAAGTGCTGCCCGAATCAGGGCTATACTTTGTCATTCGTCGTGAGGGTTTTGATTTCGTGAGCTTATCGTAAATGTTGTATTAAGTTACTGACCTAGTTTTGTGTGCATTATTATTTAAACTAGGTTATCAGGCTTATCAGTAGGCAAAACTCTGTCCAACTAAACTTGCAATGTGAGTCATTCCTTTTTATCAAATTGTTTGCAAAACCCTAAATGTTTTTCAGTTATACTTTGCAGTGATTAAGTCTTTGCTAAACTTTAATTACTGGCAGTATGTGGGGGTTTTGTGCACATTACTACTAACGATATATCACTTTAGGTGGGTGAGCCTAATTTAGTGATATGCCCACAGTCATAGATTCGGTCGAGTGATAGCTGAACCAGCTAATTATAAGATAGGGGCAAATATAAAAACCCTTAATGCTGTAAATTGTAACAACGTGTCATTTTGTGATACTTGAATGACTCGCCAGTATTTCCCCGCTGATAAAATCTTTTTAAACATGTTTCAGGTGATTTACTGTGAACAAGAAAAAGTGTCGTGCTGCACTACTAGCTTGGATAAAGTGGCCAGTAAATAAATAAACATGTTTTGTAAACAAGGAATTTCCCAGTGAAATTTCCTTTATTGTAAACTACGGGGTTTGTCCCAAAACTGTGAAATAAAATAATTGGGCATTTTCAGTTTTCACGATCCTGTTAAAATTTCCGCTGCCAAATTAAACACCAATACCACGGGTTTCTATCCCGTGGCTTCTGAACCGGGTAAAACCGGGTAGGGGGCCGTGACAGAAAAAAGGTGGTATCAGAGCCACTGATCTAAGCCAATTAAGTATTTAGAAATACTTAATTTTTCAGATTGCCATTCTGTGATTCTGTGAAAATTTAGTTTGATAAATAAAATTTTAACTTAAAATTGTGTGTGTTTCTTCATGTTTCAGCATGCATGAACTATCAGAGGCACTCTGAAACTTTACTATCCATACCACCAATATGGATACAACAGGAAAACAATCCGGCTATCAAGCGGATACTAAAGAGCTACCAGTGTTCCAGGCCCAGCCTCAGGAGAAACCAAATCCTAAAAAGAGGAGAAGAATTTTGGATTGGAAACACGGATGTAGGAAGAAGCCAGCTGCCAAGAAGGTTAAAAAGACTGAGGATCCGAAAGACAAGGGAAAAGGAAAGGAAATAAGGGAAAGCTCCAACCAGGCCCAGAAGATGCTACATTGGGAAGAGCTTGATCGAAAACTTGCCAACTGTGACCTCATCGGACCTGCCAATGAAAACCTTTTCAATTTCCCTGCCCAATCACAACTTCCAATTAATTTGGAACCTACAATTCCGGACCCTATTGTCAACCACCAACTTCTACCCAGAGAATTGGAGGAATGGTGGACAAGTGACAGGCAATTTCAGAACCTCATGAATAACCCCAATGTTTATTTTCCCCAGTTTGATCCCGAACCTGCACCATTGTCACAGCCCCCAACCCGATTGGACCCGTTTCAGAAGCCGCGGGACAGAAAATCTCGTGGTATTTATGTAACAGCGGAAGTTTTATTCAGGATCTTTTTAAAACTGCAATTTTCCCGATTATTTTATTTCACAACTCGGGATAAAACCCCGGTAATTTACAATCATAAGATTTCACTGAGAAATCTTTATTTTACAAAACATGTTTCTTTATTTTATATTGAGCCACTTCCTTTAAGCTTGTAGTGCTTCGCGGCACTTTTCTTGGATCACAACATATCACCTGAAACATGTTTGAAAAAGGTTTTGTCAGCGGGAAATACTGGTGAATCATTCTTTTTACTAAAACTATTCGTTTGTTATAAATTACAGTATTAAGGGTGATTACATTGTTTCCATATATCAACCAACTACCCACAGTATTTGTCACTCGACCGGATCTGTGACTATGGTCATATCACCCATTGGCCACCCGTTTGTCCAATGGTGAAGATTATCAAGTAATGTATACAAAACCCCACATATTGGCTGTAATTTGGTGATTACAAAGACTTAAACCCTATAAATATAACTTTGAAAATAACATGATTTTTGTAAAGCACTTTTGATAAAAAGAGAATGACTCACATTGCAGATTTAATTGAGCAGAGCCTAGCCTACTGATTAGCCTTTTAACCTAAATTAATAACATGCACACGAACTCGGTTAGTAACTAATACAACATTTACGATAACTCACGAGATTAAACCCTCACATCGAATGACAAAGTGCGATACTTAAACATCCATTGAATTAACAACGAATGACAAAGCATAAACCCTAATGTGGGCAGTACTTAAACATCCATTGGATAGTTTAATCGATCGGACATTGAATCGTATCAGCGACCGAGTTAATACCCGGTATCGGAGCAGCGCCTCGCTAATAATATATGAAATTTTGACTTCAGAGTAATATCAATTCATTTTTGAAAGTTTTGATCGACACCAGTGGACTGTGCAAGTGACGGGCTATTTGTAGCTAAATTTAAGACCTTACGCGGCCCGCGTAAGCCTTCGGCTTGCCTTTACGCGGCCCGCGCAGCCGCCCAGTCTACGACTAGCCTTGACCAGTCACAAGTAGGTTAGCCAGGTGGTCGCTACGTGGACCCGGAACACTTATCCGGTCAACACAGGTTTGACGCGCCCGCGTAAGACATACCTTGTTTCTTACGCGACCCGCCTGAGAACCAAGATTTTGTTTTTTCTTGATTTTTTGATGTCGGGTAAGGTTTCAGGGGTCCGGGTTTATACTTACGGGTATTTTTAGGACAATTTTGAGAGTCCTTACATTCTACCCACCTTATTTAAAATCTCGTCCTCGAGATTTATTGGAATAAGTGAGGATACTTTCGCTTCATCTCTGATTCCAGCTCCCAAGTATATTCAGGTCCTCTCTTTGAATCCCATTTGACTTTGACAAGTACTAACCGTTTATGTTTGAGGAATTTCACCTGTCTGTCTTCTATTTGAAGAGGTTTCTCAACAAATTTTAACTTTTCGTTTACCTCTATATCTTGAAGAGGTACTACCAGAGATTCTTCTGATAAACATTTCTTGAGGTTAGATATATGAAATACATCATGTACCCCAGCTAATTCTTCTGGTAGTTGTAAACGATAAGCAACTGGTCCTATACGTTGGATCACTGAAAATGGTCCTACGTATCGTGGACTTAGCTTTCCTTTCTTACCGAATCGAACTACTCCTTTCCAAGGAGAAACTTTTAAAAGTACCTTGTCTCTGACTTGGAATTCCAATGGTTTCCATCTATTGTCTGCATAACTCTTCTGGCGATCTCGAGCTGTCTTCAATCTTTCCTTGATTTGGGAAATCTTATCGGTCGTTTCTTGTACTATTTCGGGACCTAATAATTGACTTTCTCCTATTTCTGCCCAACAAACTGGAGTTCTGCACTTTCGTCCGTACAGTGCTTCAAATGGGACAGTTTCAATGCTTGAATGGTAACTATTATTATAGGAGATTCAATTAAAGGTAAATGGTCGTCCCAATTTCCACCAAAATCTATTACACATACCCTGAGCATGTCTTCCAGAGTTTGGATTGTCCTTTCACTTTGTCCGTCTGTCTGAGGAAGGTATGCAGTGCTTAGGTTTAGTCGAGTTCCCATTGCTTCTTGGTAACTAGCCCAGAAATGGGAAGTGAAACGACTATCCCTATCTGAAACAATGGAGAGTGGAACTCCATGTAAGGATACTACTTCATCTACATACAACTTTGCCAATCTTTCCATGCTAAAGATTTCTTTCATGGGTAGAAAATGAGCTGATTAGGTTAATCGATCCACAATTACCCAAATCGCATCATTACCTTTTCTGGTTTTGGGTAACTTAGTAATAAAATCCATTGTTATAAGTTCCCATTTCCATACTGGCATTTCTAATGGTTGTAGTAAACCTGAAGGTTTCTGGTGTTCGGCTTTTACTTATGAACAAGTAAGACATTTAGAAACATATCTAGCTATGTCCTTTTTCATTCCTATCCACCAGAAGTTATTTCTTAAATCTTGGTACATCTTATTGTTACCAGGGTGCATGGTATACCTAGATGTATGAGCTTCTTCTAAAATCTTATTTCTTAATTCTCCCTGCTTAGGTACCCAGATTTTGCTTTTGTGGAATCTCCAAATTCCATCAGCTCCTTGCTCTAATTCTTTTATTCGTCCCTTCATTCCTTCAGCATTATCCTTGATTGCTGTTTCTTGAACATTCTTCAATTGTTCCATTAAATCTAATTGTAGATTTAATCTGAGAGCACGAACTCGTCGTTGTTTTTCATGATATTTACGACTTAAGGCATCTGCAACTACATTTGCCTTTCCTTCGTGATACTGAATATCACAGTCGTAGTCACTTAAGATTTCCATCCATCTCCTTTGCCTCATGTTTAACTCTTTTTGCCCAAATATATACCTTAAACTTTTGTGATCCGTATAGACAGTAAATTTGCTTCCGTATAAATAATGTCTCCAGATCTTAAGGGCAAAAATTACAGCTCCTAATTCTAAATCATGAGTTGTATAGTTCTCCTCGTGCTTTTTCAATTGTCTTGAAGCATACGCAATTACCTTCTTGCGTTGCATCAGCACACATACAAATCCTAGTTTTGAAGCATCACAATATGCTTCAAAATCTTCAGTTCCTTCTGGCAAAGCTAGGATTGGAGCATTTGTTAATTTCTGCTTCAAGATCCTAAAAGCTTCTTCTTGCTTAGGTCCCCATTCAAACTTAACTGATTTACAGGTTAGCTTAGTTAATGGTACAACTATCTTGGAAAAATCCTTAATAAACCTTCTATAGTATCCAGCTAAACCTATAAAACTTCTAATTTCCATTGCGGATTGTGGAACCTTCCATTTGGTAATTGCCTCGATCTTAGCAGGATCTACATGAATGCCTTCGTGATTCATCATGTGACCTAGAAATTGTACTTCTTGTAACCAAAATTCACATTTCGAGAATTTGGCATATAGCTTTTCTTTTCTTAACAAAGTTAAGAGTGCATGCAAGTGCTGACAATGTTCGTCCTGATTTTTGGAATAAATAAGTATATCATCTATAAAAACAATTACGAATTTATCCAAGTACGGTTTACAGATTCTATTCATCATGTCCATGAATGCTGCAGGTGCATTCGTTAATCCGAAGGGCATGACTGTAAACTCGTAATGACCATACCAAGTTCTGAAAGCAGTTTTAGGTATGTCTTCTTCTTCTACCTTCAATTGATGATATCCGGAACGTAAGTCAATCTTAGAAAAATATCTAGCTACTTGAAGTTGATCGAAAAGATCATCAATCCTAGGTAATGGGTATCGATTCTTAATTGTAACCTTATTTAATTCTCTATAATCAATACACATTCTCATCGAACCATCCTTCTTCTTTACAAACAACACTGGTGCTCCCCACCGGGATGAACTAGGTTGTATGAATCCTTTACTTAGTAATTCATCTAATTGCTTTTTCAATTCTAACATTTCTGTAGGTGCTAACCGATAAGGTGCCTTGGCTATCGGTATAGTTCCTGGAATTAGATGAATTCTAAATTCTACTTCCCTATCTGGTGGTAATCCCGGGAGTTCTTCGGGAAATACATCTGGGTATTCTGAGACTACAGGAATTTCCTTAAGTTCTTTACCCTTAGTGCTAATGACTACCGAAATCATATACACTATTCCTTGTTTTCGTTCATAACTAGCAACTTTCATTACTGAAATGAACTTCATGGGTTTTTATGGCCTGTCCCCTGTAACCATGATTATTTCTCCAGTAGGTGCACGAATTTCTATGGAGTTCTGGTCACAAAGGATTCGAGCATGGTTGGCTACTAACCAATCCATTCCTAACACAACATCGAACCCAGCTAAATTCATTGGTAATAGGTTTGCATGAAATTTATATCCTAAAAGTTCTATATTTTCTTTTTGCAAAACCTTATCTACGTTAACTGAATTCCCATCTGCTGTTTCGACTGTAAAATTTTTCCTAAGGTTGGTCAAAGGTAAATTAAGAGCTTGGAAGAATGAAGTATTAATAAAACATTGGTTTGCACCAGAGTCAAATAATACTTTTGCATACACGTTGTGAACTAAGAACGTACCAGCTATCACATCATGAATTAATTCTGCTTCTTGAGTGGTTAGCTGGAATGCTCTGACATTCTTTTTAGTAGCTCTGTCGGCCGTCTTGGCTTTGTTGTCTGCTGGTTTGACTAATTTAGGACATTCTGTTTTGAAATGCCCATTTTCTCCACAGTTATAACAGATCCTTGTTTTCCTTCTGCAGTCTTCTTCACGATGTCCTATGGCTTTGCAAAACTTGAAGGTCACATTACATCTTCCATAATGTTTCTTTCTGCAATTCTTGCAGAACGGTGGATTTGAGGATTTCCCTGTTCCTCTTCTCTTGAAGCTGTTATTATTACCCGTACGAAATCCTTGGGTAATTTTCTGAGCCAGTTCCTTTTTCCTGTTATCATCTCTTGTGCGCACCAGTTCATCAGTTAGTGTGTTAGCTAATTCCACTGCATCGTCAATAGTGCGAGGTCTCGCAGCTTTAACGATATTGCGGATTTCACCAATCAATCCCCAAATATAGCGAGAAATGAGTACTGGTTCTGGCGAAGCCAGTGTTGGTACTACTCTAGCATATTCAAAGAATGTCGAAGTATAGCCGCGACAATCTACACCCATCATTCGATGATTTAGGAACTTATTTTCCATTTGATCTTTTTCATATTCGGGACATAATTTTCTTTCTACCAGACTCTTAAATTCTTCCCAGTTCATAGCATAAGCCATCATCCTTCCTTTTGCTTGTAACACCATGTTCCACCATTCTAGCGCCCCTTCTTTAAAAAGATTTGACGCGTACATGACTTGATCATCCTTGGCACATTTACTTATTGTAATCACTGCCTCGGTCTTTTCTAACCAACGCAGTACTACAGTCGCTCCTTCATTGCCTGCAAACTCAGCGGGTTTACAAGCAAGAAATTCTTTGTAAGTGCAACCAGGAGTTGCAGCTTTCATTTTTTTAGGGAGCGGAGCCTGTCGTGGATTATTATCGTGATTAGTATGATTACCGCCTCCATTTACGCTATTGCTGAAGTTATCTTCAGAAATACGTTTGCTAGGAATGATTTGTTGAGGTTCGATTGGATTTCTAACAGCAGCAACTATTGCTGGAATAGCATTAGCTATTCCTTGAGCAACGATATTTTCGATATCTTGCCTATTTAGAAATTGATTCTCCGGATGTTGCTCAGATTGATTAACCTCGTTAACTGGTTCGTTATTAGCGTTTTCCATCTGATAATTAATATATATATAATTTATTAGTATCGAATAAATAACAATTATACACAAAACAATCATACAATTTCACAATACATATAGTCAAAACTATTGATTTTTCGATTCCCATTTTTATATTTTATAGTATGCATCAATACACACCATTATCTTACAAAGTTTTATTTGTAGTTATTTTACAAGATTATATTTTATTATACAACCACAGTCTCACAAACCCACTATTATTTGTTATTTCAGTAACGACGTTCCCTTTCGTCGTATTTCCAGGAAATTTGTTCTCCTACTTCCCTGATCCTATTTCCTGCATCCACCAGCTCCTCGCCAAAGTGGCGGAGTTCAGCTAAATTCTCATTGCTCATAGGTGGGTTTGGTATAGGTTCTGGGTCGAACTGAGGGAGAAAGGAATAAGGACTGTTGAGCAGGTTTTGGAATTGCCAATCATTAGTCCACCATTCATCCATTCCTAGAGGCTGGGTGTGGATTATAGGTTCTGGGATTGCTGGTTCCAAATTCATTGGAAGTTGAGTTTCAATAGGATGAGTAAAAACATTTTCATTGACAGGCTTAATAGTATCACAGCTTACCAATATAAAATCTAGCTCCTCCTGCAATGTCATTTCCTGGGTTTGCTTAGAGCTTTCTCCAATTTCCATCTTGGTTTGTCTAGAACCTTCCCCATACTCCATTTCCATCTGCCTAGAATATTCTCCAAACTGTATTTCCATTTGCCTAAAACTTTCCTCGTCTTCAATCCCCTTCCCTTTGTCTAAGGGATTTTCTATTTTAGGAATCTTTCTATTTGCAGGTTTCCTCCTGCACACACGCCTCCATCCCACAAATCTCCTCCTTTTCTTGGGCTTGGGTTTCTCTGGAGGTGGAGCATTGAATTCCATAGGTTCTTCTATATCTGGTATATACCTATTGAAATCTCTGGAAACCTCATTTTTTACCGGATAGAGATTTAAATTCTTAAGGGCTTCAGACAAGTCACTCATGCTATTTAGCACATATGCAAAATACAAAAATTACTAAGTTAAATTTTAATAATAAAATTTCATAAATAACCTTTAAATATTATTGCATATCGTGTGATTAATTTAATAAAAAAAAACAACTGAAAATTTAAAACACACTAGGGTTTATTGTAAACTTATTTATTTACTGGATAAGGTTTCTGGATTGTAGGTGATAAGGGTGCTAAAACTTGAGTCAGAGTATTTAGAGATTTGCATTAACTGCTACAGTGGCTAGCATATAAAGATCTGCCCATTTTTCATCTAACTTGTCCTCCCAATGAGGGTTACGGCCTAGTTCTTGGGTTTTCTGATTAACTCTCCCTCCTTTGGATTTCTTTTGTTTCTCTTGACTTTTCCTAATAATCAAACTTCTTTTATTAGGAGAAAGTGGTTCATCATATTGTGCCTTACGGACAAATATTCCTTCTTCAAGATTTACATAGGGTTTTGAGGAATTTGTTTGGTATGAACTTCCCTTCTCGTTTGATGAACTATCTAATTTAAGATAGATGTTTGAAAGCTTTTGCTTACCCATACTGTAACTAACAATTAGTCAGTTAATAAACACATAATCACATAATGGTAATCAGAAAAATTTAAGTATTTTTAAATACTTAATTAGCTTAACTCAGTGGCTCCGATACCACCTTTTTCTGTCACGGCCCCCGACCCGGTTGGACCCATTTCAGAAGCCGCGGGACAGAAAATCCCGTGGTATTTATTTAACAGCGGAAGTTTTATTCAGGATCTTTTTAAAACTGCAATTTTCCCGATTATTTTATTTCACAACTCGGGATAAAACCCCGGTAATTTACAATCATAAGATTTCACTGAGAAATCTTTATTTTACAAAACATGTTTCTTTATTTTATATTGAGCCACTTCCTTTAAGCTTGTAGTGCTTTGCGGCACTTTTCTTGGATCACAACATATCACCTGAAACATGTTTGAAAAAGGTTTTGTCAGCGGGAAATACTGGTGAATCATTCTTTTTACTAAAACGATTCGTTTGTTATAAATTACAGTATTAAGGGTGATTACATTGTTTCCATATATCAACCAACTACCCACAGTATTTGTCACTCGACCGGATCTGTGACTATGGTCATATCACCCATTGGCCACCCGTTTGTCCAATGGTGAAGATTATCAAGTAATGTATACAAAACCCCACATACTGGCTGTACTTTGGTGATTACAAAGACTTAATCCCTATGATTATAACTTTGAAAATAACATGATTTTTGTAAAGCACTTTTGATAAAAAGAGAATGACTCACATTGCAGATTTAATTGAGCATAGCCTAGCCTACTGATTAGCCTTTTAACCTAAATTAATAACATGCACACGAACTCGGTTAGTAACTAATACATCATTTACGATAACTCACGAGATTAAACCCTCACGTCGAATGACAAAGTGCGATACTTAAACATCCATTGAATTAACAACGAATGATAAAGCATAAACCCTAATGTGGGCAGCACTTAAACATCCATTGGATAGTTTAATCGATCGGACATTGAATCGTATCAGCGATCGAGTTAATACCCGGTATAGGAGCAACGCCTCGCTAATAATATATGAAATTTCGACTTCAGAGTAATATCAATTCGTTTTTGAAAGTTTTGATCGACACCAGTGGATTGTGCAAGTGACGGGCTATTTATAGCTAAATTTAAGACCTTACGCGGCCCGCGTAAGCCTTCGGCTTGCCTTTACGCGGCCCGCGCAGCCGCCCAGTCTACGACTAGCCTTGACCAGTCACAAGTAGGTTAGCCAGGTGGTCGCTACGTGGATCCGGAACACTTATCCGGTCAACACAGCTTTGACGCGACCCGCGTAAGACATACCTTGTTTTTACGCGGCCCGCCTGAGAACCAAGATTTTGTTTTTTCTTGATTTTTTTATGTCGGGTAAGGTTTCAGGGGTCCGGGTTTATACTTACGGGTATTTTTAGGACAATTTTGAGAGTCCTTACAACCATACCCACCTATGAGCACAAAAAAGTTAGCTGAACTCCGCCGCTACGGCGAGGAACTGGTGGATATGGGAAACCGGATCCATGACGTGGGGGAAAAGATCTCATGGAAATACGACGAGAGGGAGCGTCGTTTCTGAAGGGCCAGCTGACGGGGTGGAATGTTTTGTAATAATAATAATAATAATACAATATTGTATAATAAAAATAAAAATAAAACTTCTGTAAAATAACTGGTGTGTATCGATGCATACTAATATATAAAAATATATAAAAGTCGCAAGGACGACAATTTTGGCTATACGTGTTGACTTGATTATGTGTGATTGCCCTGTTATTTGTTTTGTTGCTATATATTTTATGACAATAATTTGTATATATTGTTAATTATTCAGATGGAAAATGTGGGAAACCAACCGGTCAATGAAGTTAATCAATCTGAACAAAACAATGAGGATCAATTTCTTAATAGGCAAAATATAGAAAATATCGTTGCCCAGGGAATAGCTAACGCTATCCCAGCAATTATCGCTGCTGCTAGAAATCCCGTTGAACCTCCGCGAGCCAACCACAGCAAACGTACTCGTGACGACAATTTCAGTAACAGTGTAAATGGAGGCGGCAATAATAATGATGATGTGGTTCAAGCCCTATTTCTTAAGAAAATGAAAGCTGCAACGCCTGGTTGCACTTATAAAGAATTTCGTGCTTGTAAACAGGTCGAATTTGCAGGCAATGAAGGGGCCACTGCCGCACTGCGATGGTTGGAGAAAACCGAAGCAGTAATTAAAATAAGTAAATGTAGCGAGGAGGACAAGGTTATGTATGCGTCCCACCTTTTTAAAGAAGAGGCGTTAGAATGGTGGAACACGGTGCTACAAGCAAAATGAAGTGACGTGGCTTATGCCATGAGTTGGGAAGAATTTAATTGGTGGAAAGAAAATTCTATCCCGACTATGAAAAGGAACAAATGACAAATAAGTTCCTGAACCACCGGATGGTGGATGTTGACTATCGAGGGTATACTTCGACATTCTTCGAGTGTGCTAGAATTGTACCAACTCTGGCCTCGCCAGAACCGATACTTTTTTTTCGCTATATTTGGGGTTTGATTAGCGAGATTCGTGATATCGTCAAAGCTGCGAGACCCCGCACAATTGACGATGCGCTGGAATTAGCCAACACCTTAACCGACGGGCTGGTACGTACAAGAGAAGAAAACAGGAAAAAAGAATTGGCCCAAAAGATTACCCAAGAATTTTGTGTGGGTACTAATAGTAATTTCAAGAGAAAGGGAACTGGGCAATCTTCCACTCCACCATTCTGCAGAAATTGTAAAAAGAAACATTTTGGAAAATGTAAGTAAAATTGTAATTTCTGCAAAATTCCGGGTCACCGAGAGGAGGAATGTAAGAAGAAATCTAAGATCTGCTACAACTGCGGAGAAGCTGGACACTTTAGACCAGAATGCCCAAAAATAGTCAAGCCAGCCGATAACAAGGCCAAACTTGCTGAAGGAACTAATAAGAAAAATGCAAGAGCCTTCCAGCTGACCACCCAGGAAGTAGATCTGATTCCAGATGTGATAGCTGGTACGTTTCTTGTACATGGTGTTTACGCAAAAGTATTATTTGACTCTGGTGCAAACCAAAGTTTTATAAATACTTCATTCTGTCAAGATCTTAAATTACCCTTAACCAAACTTAGACAGATTTATACGGTAGAAACAGCAAATGGGAATTCTGTTAACATAGATAAGGTTTTTCAAGAAGGTAAAATAGAACTTTCAGGACATAAATTTTCTGCAAACCTGCTACCTATGAATTTAGCTGGATTCGATGTCGTATTAGGAATGGATTGGTTAGTAGCCAACCATGCTCGAATCCTCTGTGATAGGAATTCCATAGAAATTCACACAACCGCAGGAGAAGTAATTGTGGTTACAGGAGATAAGCCACGTAAGCCAATGAAATTCATTTCAGTAATGAAAGTTGCTAGTTATGAACGAAAACAAGGAATAGTGTATATGATTTCGGTAATCATTAACACTAAAAGTAAGAAACTTAAGGAAATTCCCGTAGTATCAGAATACCCGGATGTATTCCCAAAAAAGCTACCAGGGCTACCACCGGATAGAAAAGTAGAGTTTAGAATTCATCTAATTCCTGGAACTACACCGATAGCTAAGGCACCTTATCGGTTAGCACCTAGCGAAATGTTAGAATTGAAAAAGCAGTTAGATTAATTATTAAGCAAAGGATTCATACAACCTAGTTCATCCCCGTGGGGAGCACCTGTGTTATTTGTGAAGAAGAAGGATGGTTTGATGCGGATGTGTATCGATTATAGGGAATTGAATAAGATTACAATTAAGAATCGATACCCATTACCTAGGATTGATGATCTTTTTGATCAGCTTCAAGGGGCTAGATACTTTTCTAAGATAGATTTGCGCTCCGGATATCATCAGTTAAAAGTACAAGAAGAAGACATTCCTAAAACCGCCTTCAGGATTAGGTATGGTCATTATGAGTTTACAATCATGCCCTTTGGACTAACGAATGCTCCTGCAGCATTCATGGACATGATGAATAGGATCTGTAAACCATATTTGGATAAATTTGTAATTGTGAACTTGTATATAAATGGAATTTTAAAAAGGCATGTTATGCCCAAATAAGTAATTTCTCTTATGAAACGTTCTAAATAAATCATAACGAATAGGATTGTAAATAGTATAAAAATAAAGCCCAATAAAGATCTTGGATTCCCGACACTCAAGACAAGCCCAAAAACTTCTCTTCTACCCATTCCATTTGGGTGTGTAAGCCACATAATAAAGAGTTTTGCTTGAGGACAAGCAATGATTCAAGTGTGGGGGTATTTGATGTGTGTAAAATGCAACATATAAATTACATCAAATGAAGCATAAAACAAACCTTTTTTTAGTACTAATGTTGGAAAAGGTGTGCTTTTGTCTTCCTTTTGTATTTTCAGGACCAAATGAGCTTAAACGAACAAAAGGAACAAATATGCAGCAAAAACTAACATAAATACAAAAAAAGGAATAAACGTGGCATGCCTGACCCCTCAACAACATCTTCCCAAGCAAAAACAAGAAACAGAAGGCTGACCACAACCTGTGCCCACTGGACACAGGGGCGTGGTTAGATGTCTGCAGAAAGGGACAAAGCTGTAGAAGCTTCTATTCCCACCACGGGGGCGTGGTCAACGCTAAGATTCACAGAATCTTGCAAATCTTAATAGTACAGATACGCTTCTGCACACGGGGCCATGTGGAGCCTAATGCAGGCAATTGCAATTAATGAAGGAAGAGAAAAGGATTGGCCAAGGGGGCGTGTCCAGCGGACACGGGGCCGTGGCCGGGCTTCTGTTCAGGCTATAAATAGGGGTGATTGGTTCTCTTCAAAGGCATCCCTTGGCAAACCACCTCTCTTCCACTTTGCCACCAATCCACCACCACTACAACACCCACATCCACCACCATCATCCATCATCCACCTTAGAGTGTGTGTAGTAGTCTCGCGATCCAAGATTGATCGTAAGAGATCTTGTCAATCAAAGGCCATGTTTGGCTAAGTCTCTTACATCACTTGGTGAAGATAAGCATTTAATGTATTACTTTTGATTTTTAATCTTTTCGCACTTTTTATTTGGTTTTGTATTAATGACTTTAGTAACTAGTTTCTTATGTTGAAGGTGAAACTTATTTATCATTTGTCCGTGGTGTCATGGCATTACTTTACTGTCTATATAAAGTAAAAGATTTTCACCATTCATATCTCTACGGTCTATATAGATATATGTTGGCTACCTGGTCAGGGGTTAAGGGAATGGTTTAGTAAGGTTCTTGCCTTGTTCAGTGTATAGATCCAGCAAGGACCTGGGTCAAGCTTACTAGGACCTCCTTCAATACCCACTGGTATTCGATGGCGGGGGTGCGAATGGCTTGATCCCCTCATATGTAAACTACTATTAATACATTAAACCGGCTATTTGGGATTGTATCCCTGCTGACTCAAACCACATAGCCGAGGTAACGTCACCTTCAAAAGAGGGGCCTACCACTTTTCGCATTAAACCGACCCTTTGGGATTGTATCCTTGCTGACTCAAACCACTGGGTTGAGGGTAACGTCGCCTTCAAAAGAGAGGCCTACTACTATAACTAAGATAATCTCTTAAAAAGTGTAAAAGTGCGAAAATCATCAAAGGATACATTAAAGGCGAGTCGGATCCAAGTGATTCATCTTGTCTATCTCTTTTATTTTTATTTTTATTTTCAGCATGTTTAGTTTTTATTTTTTATTTTTCATGTTTAAAACCTTTTCTCAAAATTTTAGTTTGATTAGACGTTGAGGATAAACATGTACTAAAAGCTCTTGTGTCCTTGGATGACCTCGGTATATTACCAACGCTATACTACACTCACGATGGGTGCACTTACCCATGTGTGTGTTTAGTGTTAGTAGAATATCGTGTTTTATAAATTTAAAACTTGACTAATGTATAAAATGGGCTTAAAATATCAATAAAAACATAATACACCCGACACACACCACCTATACTCTTGCTTCATTTCACAGATTGAGCCTAAAAACATAAATGTTGCATTACAGGAACCTGGATGGTTTGATTCCATGCATGAAGAGCTCAATCAGTTCGAAAGACTAGGAGTATGGAAGCTTGAGAAGCTGCCCCAAGGAAAACCTTCCCTTGGCACACGATGGGTGTTTCGAAACAAACAAGATGATACTGGAGTGATTGTTAGAAACAAGGCTCGATTAGTGGTCCAGGGTTTTAGTCAAGTTGAAGGTTTGGATTATGATGAAGTGTATGCTCCTGTGGCACGTCTTGAGGCCATTCGCATTTTCTTGGCATATGCATCTTTCATTGGATTAACAGTATATCAGATGGATGTAAAGACGACGTTTCTATACGGGAAGGTCAAGGAGGAGATTTATGTTGCTCAACCCCCAGGGTTTGTTGATAAAGAGAAGGAAGGGTATGCCTACAAGTTGGACAAGGCTCTGTATGGGTTGCACCAAGCAGGCTGTGCATGGTATACTACCTTAACAGAACATCTGCTTGCTCATGGATACACTCGGGGGACAATCGATCAAACATTGTTCATTAAGCGCGTTGACAAAGACATCATCCTTGTTCAGATATAAGTTGATGACATCATTTTCGGATCAACTAATGATGCGCTCTGCAAGGAATTTGAAGAGGTAATGAAAAGAAAGTTCGAGATGAGTTCTTTAGGAGAGATGACAAGGTTTTTGGGCCTGCAAGTTCATCAGAACAGTCAAGGAATCTTGATCCATCAAAGCAAATACATCCATGACGTTCTAGCAAAATTCAACATAACGGACTCGAAAATGATGGACTCCCCCATTGTAGAACGGTCATTGCTGACAGAGGATCCTAAAGGAAGCCCTGTTAACCAAACTTTGTATCGATCCATGATCGGTTCACTAATGTACTTGACTGCAAGCCGGCCAGACATTATGTTTGCCGTCTGTCAGTGTGCTCGGTTTCAGGCTAATCCTAAACTCTCTCATCTAATTGCTGTTAAACAAATTTTTAGATATCTGAAGGGCACTCCTAAAATCGGACTCTGGTATCCCAGTGATTCGAACTTTGACATGTTTGCTTTTTCAGACAACAACTTCGGAGGAACAGAGAGGGATAGAAAATCTACATCAGCTGGATGCCAATTTCTGGGAGATAGACTCATCTCATGGCAGTGCAAGAAGCAGCAAACTGCATCTCTTTCCCCAGCGAAGCAGAGTATGTTGCAGCATCTGCCTGCTACTCCCAGGTTCTTTGGATGCAACATCAGCTAGATGATTACGGTATCCAGATCACTAAAATCCCTGGCTTTGACACTACTATTTATTATGATAATGATGCCGCTATCCAGATCACTAAAATCCCTGTCTTTCACTCCAAAACCAAGCACATTGACATCAAAATACACTTCATTCGAGATTGCTATGACAGATGATTGATCAAACTTGAACAGATCCACACTAATGCTAATACAGCAGATCTTTTTACAAAACCTGTCAGCATCTCAAGGTTCAATGTGCTTGTGGACCTTTTGAAAATGATTCATTTCACCGACTGAGCAATAAAAAACGGGGCTTTTAAGAATAACAGTTTCTCAACCGATAAATTTAGGCGTAAATTTGCACAAATTTAGGGGGAGAAATAGTGTTGGGAAGTGAAATAAAGTTTCGTGATAAAGAATTTGATTAACACATGTAAGGTTTCGAAGCTGAACTGGCTAGGATCCACTACGATGTGTTGATAGGTCTAACGTTTGAAAAACAAAAAGATACCAAGTGATATAAACCTAATGGACTGGACATCTCGTGAGTAACAGGCCAACGGGCTATGATTTCATGGTTTTAAATCCTGCATTGATAGATAGCCAACATCTGAAGTTTCTGGTCTTTATACTGATGAGTCATCCGGGATATCAGGACTGCCTTTCTGTTGCATCCAAATTATATGCAGACCTAGGCACAGTTAGGATATCTTGAAAAAGAGCTGCAAAAAGGGACAAAACCTTAAAACGGAATAAAATCTCATAAAGAGAATTCCGTGCGCTTATAAAAGCCAAATTCGTACCGTTAAAGGTATCAGCCTAGCCCTCGTCAGAAATTCTCTGGTCTCTCTGCTGTACAAAAGTACTGACCTGTTCACTAGAAAGTCTGGCATTGTAAAAACAAAGAATGGACTCAGTATACTCACCTGCTACGATGAACAGTTGTGCTTAACTTGATCGCGAGGGTATGCCTTGGAATGGGACACACGGATGTCTCAGTATAATTCTACCCTAAGCGTATCACAAGGTTGAAAGTTGAAGGTTGAGCGTTAGATTTAAGAGGACAAGCATATTAACAATCGCATGGACTGGTCCAAGTAAGCGTGAGCTAAAAAGTGTTCCTTAATCAGTTCGAGAATGATTTGATCCAATAGTAGTCTCCCTAAAATACCCATGTGTTAGTATTATTATATTTTTATATTATTATTATTATAATATTATAAAATTATTGATAGCAAATAGTTTCTCGGTGGGTTGATTCGCTGATTTTGAAAGGGGTATGTTCTGTCTTGAAAAAGCTTATTAAAATAATATTAAAGTAATGATCTCGTATGATATGGCCCACTGTCTTGGATGGGGCCCATCAGTTTTGACTAAGTCAAAGTCTGAACAGTGTGAACAGGCCAATCATCTCGGATTGGTAGTCCGAGATGGCCTGGCCGTTGGCCCATTCGAGATGTATAAATGCAAGTCTGACAAAGATTCGAGACACATATCTCGAACCAAGTCGGACAAACTTCTCTGAATTCTCTCTCAAATCAATCATCTCGAACAATCTCGAACAATCTCGAATGAAGAAGGTACATCATCTCGGACATATTGAACCATCTCGAGTCATCTCGGATGCGAATTAAGACCATATCAGATGAGAACCATTCATCTCGAGTCATCTCGGATTGAAGCACTTTTATTCGAGATGGCTAGGGTTCATCCGAGATAAATCCTCACCATCCCGGACTTTGACCAGGAATGACTTGAACCTTTATTTGACCTGTTGACCTGGACTACTTGTTGACCTTTTGTTTCTGACCCGTTGACCATCATTTGGACTGATGACCTGTTGACCCTTTGTTGACTCGTTGACGCTCCAAATGAAGGTTAACTTTTATTTAATGCTTAGTGTTTGAAGATTTTTGCAGAATATGGCGCAAGTAATGATGCAGGAGCAGAATCAAAGACAGCTGGAGGTGGAACTCTTCCACAACCAAGCTGGTTATCTTTCCGATCCTCCTGAAGAGCATATGGAAATGTTTGGGTCACTAATCAAAGGCCTAAAAAATTTCCCAATTACTCATGCTTTACGAGCAGAACCGGTTATCTGCAACAACTACATTAACACTTTCTGGAAGACAATGAAAGTTAACAGATAGGGAGCGAATAGAGCTAGAGCCATAGAAGCCACAATACAAAAGAAGAAGATTGTTGTTACTAAAGACATCATTCGTGAAGTTTTATGGCTAGGAGATCTACCGCAACATCCGACCTCATATGATCAAAACAGAGTTCTTGCAACTCTTAGAAGAATGAGTTATGAAGGAGGGTATCCCACAGTCTTAAAGAAGTTATTCCCACCTTTCTGGAGACTGTTGGTGCATTTCTTTCTATAATGCATCACAGAAAACAAGGGTGGATACGATCCGCTGAACAAGACACAGACATGTGCTCTTGTAGCTTTGGTCAACGAATGGGACTTCAACTTCTCAGCTTTTATATTTGACAACATGAAGAAGATGCTTGAAGATCCGAAGAAGAAGATCTTTATGTTGTATCCAAGGTTCATCCAGATGATCCTCAATGAGTAATACCCGAAGTTGGTCAAGGGCCCGAATTACATTAACTTGAAGCTAATGGGGCCAGGTTGCTTCAAGAATGCATACAGATTCAAAAGGGCCAAACAGCGTAATTTTGTTGGGAAATTTGATCTTGAGAAGCACGGTAGGTTTGGTGATGTTGTGCCTGCAGTTCCTGTTGCACCAGCTCCTCAACATATTAATGCGCAAATCACTGAAGAACATGATGTGCAGCAAGTTCAGCAAGTGGCTGCCAATGAAGTTGAAGTTGAAACATAAATACTTGATTCAGATTCAGAATCAAGCTCTAGTGAAGAAGGAACCGACTCTGAAAGCGAAGTGGAAGTAATTATGTCTAAGAAGGAAGAGGAAGCCGTTAGACAACCAGTTCCAATGTCTGCTGAGAACTTAGCAGCATTGCTTATAAGCCTGCAGGGTGGTGACGGAAACCCTCCATCCGTCCCTACCTCTGTTGTTCAAGATGATGCTGCAGTTACATCAGAAATTCAAGCAGAAATTGAAGTAATTACCGATGATGCTGAACAAGCAGCTAGCAAGAAACAAAGAACTGACACTGCACCTGATCATGACCTTTCTGGCCCTGTTTCTAATCCATAGCCCGCTATATCCATTGATCCACAGCCTGATCTACAATCTGACGCTGCATCAAAGAAAACAAGCACAGAGGAACCTGATTTGTATGATTTCAACTTTGATTTTGAATCTACACCCTCACAACCAGGTAGCTCGAGTGGTGTTAGAGTTGAAGCAGGAAGCTCAAGTGGAGCAGGATTTACAGAGCATGATGAAGCAGCATTCCGTTATGCAACCGGTAAAAGACAAGTAATCGAACAAAGCGACAGTGACAGTGATGAAGATGCAAACTTCGCAAGATTGAAACGTCGAGTGGTTGTATTGGAACAGGTTGTATTGGTAATGACTTTGTCGACAAAGAAGATGAACAATACAATGTCGGGCATCCTGAGGAAACTCCGAAAGAAAGAGCAGCAGCAATGGCAGCATCTAATGCTGTGTATGAAGCCGGATTGAACACATACATGGCCGCGGAAGCAAAGAAGAAAAGCAGCAGGCCGAAGAAAAAGAAACAAAGCAGCAAACAACTGCTAGTGATGAAGACCCAAGATATGAACCCTCTCGATGAAAACTTTCATTTGAAGGATCCGACAAAAAGGCCTGACAGACTTGTGATGGAATTGGGATCTTCACATTATGATAAAGTGGGAAATAAATCTACAGTTGCCTGCTGGAGATATGAACATGACAAGCAAATGTGGTTGATCACATGAGAAAGCGGGCATCGGGATACTATGCTAAAGAATCACAATTTCAGTCATGGACAAAGATTGATCTGAAAAGTCTTCTGCGTGCCCCATATACTGATCCAGAGCCGAACCAACGAGGCAGAGGTTGGGCATTCCATTCAAGGCTTGAGAGGGAAGTAAAAACCAACTTTGCAACAATGTAGACTGCTGAGCCCACAGTTAAAAGAAATCTTGGAGTTCGTGATCCTCACACCAAGCGTACTGTCAAGTCTGTAATTTAGCCCGCAATTGACAAAGACAAGATTATTCCAATTGTGAAGAAGTTTGAAAAGGGAATTCTGAGGAACTTCAAGTTTTGGGCATGTGATCCAAAATTAGCCGAAGCTTCTATTGTAACTGAAGAACAATCCATCAGGATTCCTAACTCTTATGATTTGATGAGTTTTCATGAGGAAGACATTCTGATTCTCAACAGTCATCAAATTCGCACAAATGAAAAGTATGAAGCATGTGCGAAGGCTTGGACAAGCGCTGCTGCAAATATATTGAATCATCACCTTTTTGCTCAAGATCAAGAGAATGAGCAAGGCGGTCTTGCAGTCTGATGCAGCTACTGATCCAGTAAACCTAGGGGGAGATTGTTAGACCCTTAATAGGTTTATGGATTAGTAGAAAAGTGGATTAGTAGGCTTTGTGGGTTAATGATTAGTGGAATGTGCTATTTTAGGTAATGGGCCTAGGGTTTAGGGAGCCTCCTCCTTAAGCATTTAGTATAAATAGAAATGTCATGTATTAGGTCTAGTGGTTGGTGACATTAGCAAATCTTGTATTAGACATTGGATTATGTATGCAAGATAATCATCAATCAAAGAACTTTCTTCTTCATCTCTTTTCTTGTTTCGATTGCTTGTTTGTGTGATTCTGCCACCATTCAAGCTTGTGTGATATCACTGTGATCTCATTTTGGGACTTACAGTTAGATTTATATTAACGATTCAAAATATGACACCCTTGGCTTCGTTTCAAATCGAAACCCATCCACCAAGGGTGTAAATTGTTGTAAGGCATATTAACACTAATAATTGAAGTTTTCGTCCTGAAACAGCTGGATCCCTCCACCTTCAATCGTTATATTGTTCTAACAATGCAGGAAAGTAAATTGTTCGGAATGCAGGAAATGTAAATTGTTTAACAGATACATACCATTAGAATTAAAAAGTGGGCTCCGGCCTAAGCAACAATATCCATCATTGCACACTTCGCTGCCATCTCACCATCACCAGCACAATTAGGTCCACCATTACAAGCACCTGCTCCAGCCTCAGCCTTGCCGTTTGCCTCCACCGCTGCTTCTGCAACCTTGGAAGGTTCGTCGGTCCCAGACTTAGCAGGATATACCACGGGGCTCCCTCCCAGGTCATTCAGCTTGACCACCCAGGCGTCAATAGACCAGGATGGGCATTCCAAGCCTGCCTCCTTGGCCTCATAAGTCATTTTAATCCTGACCTAAAGGAGGGAAATCACAACTGAATTTTTGAGGCCATCCCTAAAGGAGACCATTTCCTGCTCGTGATCGGCCTGGATGGTAGCTAGCTTGATCTAAGCATCTAGGGCCACCTTATTCAGCTTATCTTCATAGTGCTTGGTCTTGGCTTCGGCAATCTTCCCCTGGTCCATGACGGTAATCTCAGCCTTCTTTAGTGTGGCCTCCAGAACCTTGACCGCTTCGTAGGCCTCGGTGTGAAGGACCACCAAATGATCCAGGCCCTACAAAGAAAAATATAGGTATCACTAAAACAATCTAACCAGGATACATGTTCAGTATATGCGTGTAGGATAAAGGATACAAGATCTACATATTTACCTTATTAAAGAATTAGGTCATGGGCTCGATGGATTCCATGAAGCATAGGTCATCATATGAGAAACCTTTGGGAGCAGTAGCAGGGGTGTCGGAACCTTTTCTCTTCTCAGACCCTGAAGCCCGGGACCTTGTCTACGTGGTAGGCTTGGAGTAGCAGAAGGCTTGGAGCTGGTAGAAACAGATGGTTCTTTCTCCACGAGGACAGACTTGGAGTAGCTGTCGAGCTCCTCAAGATCAAAGACAACTGGGACCTTGGTAGAATCTACACAAAAGGGAGTAATTTCAATTTTATCATACTATATCCTGATTAACCAAACTTGTACATGAATGTTCAAAACAGATATTCTTACCAGACATGTTGGAACTGGAATGCTGGCTGGAAGTTGGATGGGTGGGTGAAAAGCTTCTTTCAATCTCCCGTAATCTGTAAATAGCCTTGATCCTTGCTTCTGATTATGGAGTTGGAGGAGCTAATTTCCTGAAATCCGATGTACAAAAAACAAGGATATAAGTTCAAGATGCTAAAGCAAGATATATTTGGGGATATTCCTAAAACCCTAAATCCTACCCTTAGTCAACCACTCCATCGGAAAACTACCACCATTGGGGATGGAGTCCCTCTTAATGAAGAAGAACCTGCATTTCCACTCATCCTCATTTCTAGTGGCCCGAATAATGAGAGGGTTGTTGGAGGTAGAAAACAACAAAAACCGGCTGGGCCCGTGGGATCTTAAGCGATAGACTATGGGTAAATCATTGATGCTGAGGTCAGGGATATGGTTGGTCTTGATAGGATCGAGCATGAGCAAGACCCTCCACACCATAGGCATGGTTTAGGAGAAACTAAGGCAAGTGACGCGAAAAAATTCCATGATGAGGTCGGAAATGGAAACCGAAGACCTAGGGTAAAGGGAATGCTAAAAAACAGAGCCACTCGGAAGACGACACATCCGATCGGAGACTCCAATCGAATGGCCAGAAAAGCACCCGAAGAGCGAAGGGCGACTATATCGACGTAGTCGAAGGTACAAACCTCCCGCTCTGGATTTTGGAGCAGGTTTTGGGCAGCAAAAGTCGGTGCAGAATCACCGGTGTTGGATCTTGTCCGTTTTGCCATGAAGATTGGTGAGGAAGATGAAAAGCAAAGGAGAAAATTCGAAGGAGAAAGAGAGAGAGAGAATAATACCTCAAATCTCCGGTGCAGTGAGTAAAAAGAAAGAAGTGAAGAAGAGATATAGGAAAGGTCTATATAGCATTAAGTGACAATCGCCTTGGAAGTTGCACCAAGTCACATCATATCTTCATCACATTGAAAATCTTGAACAATTAAAGATGTATTCGTTGGATTCGGGATATCCAACAGTTATATTTTTGGGGAAAATTGTTATGGGTGGAATTTTGAACCCATATCCTGATAGTATATCTTGATTTATGTTTCTAATCTGTGATCAGGATACTGAACCAGGATATTTGTAACATCTTGCGGAAGTATCTTGCTCGTTACTAACAGTTTGCTTGTATACTTCAGCTCCAAGAGACCAACGTTCACAAGGACCAAGTCTTCCTGAAGAATCGCTCAAATTGTTTGAAAGGAGAACGTTGATGCCGGAAGAAGAGGTCTACAACGGTCACAAGGGAATATTCTCAGTATCCCGGATTTGTAGGATAGTTAGTTAAATTGTAAAAACTATATAAAGGGGTGCCGATCACTAGAAAACACACAGTCTCATACAAACACTGTTTACTTGCTATTTTTGCAATCACTCACTCATTCACTCACGTTTCACATGTAACACCTCGTAAAAACGTGTCCAATTATGTGAAGACACGTGTCCTAAACTATAGAGATGTAAAAGTTTGAGTTTGAAGGACTAAAGTTGTCAAACAATGAAAATATGTATGCGAAAGGACTAAAGGTGTCAACATGCCAAACTTATGCCTCTAATTGACCACACACGATGAATATGTTCTTAAAAGAATAATTATTCGGATATAAGAAGCCGTTTGTGAAAGTAAACGAAAGTTTACAAGATACAGGGTTAAACGTGCCAACATGTTAATTCTTACCTCTGAGTGACCTTTTAACGAACCCGGGGATTCGTAATGTTCGATTATACTCCCAAGAATATGGGATAACAAATTCACAAGGTTTCGATATCGCTTTGTGATAATTGTGCAAACTTTCAAGAATAAGGGTTAAAAGCGTCAACGAGTAGAAACTAGTGTTTTCGGTGATCGTTTAACGAAACCGGACCTAACGGTGTTTGATTATACTCTCAAGATCCTCTGCAAACTAACTACAATGGCTAAAAGTGCCTAAAATAAAGTTAATTTGAGTAAATAAAGGCCAGGGACCGAAACTGCCAAGTTTCAAACATTTTTAACCCGAACAGAGGAGTGTCGAGGGGCGCGTAGACCTGCCCCTGTACCCTTCGCGGCCCGCGAGAGAACCCCTAGTGCAGAAAAATACTGCCAGCTGCAAGTTTCTGCAATGTAACCGACTTAAACACTTGAAACTCGATACCTGGAGCTTGTTGATGGTTTTAATTTACCCCAAGGACACCTGTGATGATCCTAGACACTCCATAACACATGTGATGATCTTAGATCATGCTCCTCAACTATAAATAGGCCTCTTGGTTGCACCACATTCCTTGCACATTCAAAATTCTCACTTCTCTCACTTGCTTGAGCTTTCTTGGGCACTTCTCTGGGATTCCTGATCAAGAGGGAGCCCACATTAGTTCAAATTTCGTGCAAGGACCTGTTGTAAGTGTCCTTAGCCACTCTAGTTTAGTTTTTATACCAAAAGTCAAAGTTGTCGTAATAACGCTTTGACTTTCGGTTTAGACCTAAATGGTCCAGCCATTGTTCGAGGCGAATATGTCTACGTGATCATAATTAGGTAGGTGTTAATCCCTCAAAAGGGCACCTCCTAATTATCATGTTTACTTAGTTAATTGTCTGGTCAAAGTAATTAATTAAAAAGTCAAACTAGTCAGATTTTTGAATAATAATCAAAACTAATAATGCAGAGGTTATAAATTATATTTTGTCACTTAAATAACTTGGTAAATATTATTAGAACATGTCTAAGCATGTTCAACCCGACAATTCTGAGTTTAGGGTCGGTTCGTAACCGAAAGTCGCAAAAGCTTGACTTTTGTTTGACTTTCAGTTCTGACCCGATTAAGCTTAAATCTTTTAGGTTTTAAGCTTCCATTAGGACCGTATTATGTTGTAGTTAACCTTCTGAGGTTATATTTCCTGGTCATTAATATTCTGAATTATATGCTAGTTTCCGGTATTATGCTTATAATTGACCATTATGCCCTTTTGATCTAAAAATGAGATTTTTGAATATGTGAGCATACAAATAAGTTAAGTGCTGATATATAAACATGTCTAAATTAAATTGACATTGTTTTCTGGTCTCAAACTGATGTAATGCTAAATATCGCAAATTGAGCTTTTATAAAGACTAAATTACGCTTTCAAGCATAAATTATGTATAAACATAGTTTTTGACCCAAATCTCATTACCTACTGTTATGATATCATTTTTAGGAATCTTTGGAATGTTGAGTCAGGTTAGATACTGACCATAACTTTGAGTTCTTGTATAAATTCCATAATTGACGATAATGACCTTTTGCTAATAAAATGTGATTTACATAAGATTAACACGCCAAACCTTTTTCTACTGATCTAGTATGAAAAATAAAATATTTTAAACATGCAAGGCTGATCAAAATCTCAAAATCACATAAACATCACAAATATCGTCAATTATCGACATTTATGCTAATTAGGTGCATAGCATGGTTTAAAACCATATTTAGCACCCAAGACTTGTTACCTACTGAAATTTTAAATAGTTTTTTAATATTTTACAGTAGGGATAAGTCATGAACTCAGACTTTCAATTATGTCCTTAAAAGCATATGTGAAATGACCAAAATACCCTTTCGGGGCATAGTTTGGCCATAAATGGTAAACCACACATATGTATGATACCCTACTGTTTAAACATCATAAAATAAACATTTTTACAGAATGTTTTAGACCAGAACATCAGTTTACTTTTAAACCTCTTTTATAAATATTAAAATGACCATAATGCCCTTACGGGACTTAATTTGGTTTTAAATACTTTTTGGGCATATATGTTAACATCCTACTGATATAATAACATATTTTTAGCATAAAAACATATGGGACTTGTATATGGTTCATTCGGTTACCCGTTATGCATTTATGCGTTCGGTTCGGTTTATGTAACTAGTTTACATGAATTAGCCGAAATGGGTTTAACCTTATCATTAAATCTTCAAAATCCAGAATGTGTTTAGTTTACCCATAGTATACAAGTATCCAAACTTGTCGGTTCTAAATCACATTCCATTCCGGTCTTCGCTTAATCTAGCGTTTCGAACCGTAAAGTATCTTTCAAACTAACCGGTCTAAGTCTTTGACTTAAATAAAGATCCGTTAGTATTCTAATAGGTTAATAAACCTTCTATACAGATTAAGTAGCTTCGGTAGAAGATATTTGCATAAGGTCCTAAGAATTATACGGCTGAGTAGCATCTTTTGCACATCTAGCTTAGGTAAATACTTTTAACTTATTTTCCCTATACGGGCTTGGGATACGGTAAATTATTACCGCTTGGTCGGGTATTAGATCATTTAATTGGATTGTGATTTAATAAATACGCATAACCCGTTTTAATCTGTTTTGTTTGATAACATAAACATTGGGGGTTAACGACCGTGTCCTGGATATCCTCGGCTCATCAAAGTTATTAATGGCCACGACCTATGCACGGGGTGTAGGCATACACCTGACAGATGCAAATGCTAAATAATAAATAACCCACATGTTGGGGATAACTCCTTTGTGGGTTCTTTTTTTAAGTGGTGAGTCGGTTAATCATGACCGGCTTCCAAACCGGCCCCAATTGTATGACAAACATATAAATCGGTATTCAAGATTTTATTAAGAATTATCCCAAGTTATAAATGGTTTTGTGCCTTGTGCGCCTAAATCAATTTTCATAAACACTTTTCAAATGAGTCGGTTAATTGTATTTACCAGTGAAAACTGACGTATTTTCCAAAGACTAAGTGACAGGTACCTCTCGAAATTAGGCTGGAGCTACTTGGTGTCAAATAAGAGGATCTTGCAAATCCTTAGATGCCTGAAGTCTATTTATTTCAGTTTATTGTATTTGTTTTATGATCCGCCTGTGGATCTCTATCACAACCAGTCTGTATATTCTTTTATTTTGAACACTCAGACACTATGGTTTGTAATAGTATTTAATCTACCAAGCCTTCCGCTGTGCTATAATTGTGTTAATTGTCTATGATGATATCAACTACGTCACAATACTGCCCACCGGGCCCACCGATAATATGTGGAAATATCGGGGTGTGACAGGTTGGGATCAGAGCCAACATTGAGTGAATTAAACACTAGCCTTTTGTGTTTAATTTCAATGACACAATAAGCACATTCCTTAGACTTCCGAGTCTAGGCAATGACCTAGGAATATTCTTGACTTTCCTTTTGTCACTCTTAACTTTCATTTTCTCGTTTATATGTTATTTTCTTGTTTTAACAGGTTTTTGTGACAATGACACCTAGAGTAAGAGGAAAGGGAAAAGGTCCCATGAGGGGGGGACCATCTGGGCATGACAGACCCTCACACCGACGCACACCTTCGGTGTCGTTTAGCAGCTCCAACTCAAATGAAGATTGGAGGCATTCGTTGGAACCAGTGAGACGCTCTGTTTCGCTCAGCACTTCACCCTCGTACCCTTATTCGTTTGGACCTTTACAACCAGACGAACCCGAGCATTACATCACTCGCAGCATTCGCTGCATTCACATTCGTTTCATCACTCTTCTCACCATTCATCCCATCTTTCTCTTTCTCACCATTCTTACTCACCGAGTCAATTCAACCCAAATGATTACATCAATGCACCACCGGAGTATAATCCGTTGGGCCCCGAGGACCACTTCTCGCAGGATATGGATATGGATGACGATCCAGATCCAGCTATGCGACCGTCTGGGACGCCTACGCATCCCATTGATATTTCGAGCGGTTTGTCCTTTGCGGGATCTCCGTATCGAGGTCCCAACACTTATAAAGAATGGTTTGGGCAATCGGATTTTGTTAACACCCCTTCTTTCCACAACACCCCACCACAGCAGGCACATGAGGAGCCGCATTTCCAGGCGGTGTCTCCACCGCCATTGCCAGTTGAGGAACCACCTCAACAACCACCACAACCACCTCCTGAGCCACCAAGGCGGAGGAGGAATGCACGGATGTCCGTGCTAGGGGGACAGAGATTTAGTTCCCCACAAGCTTCAAGCGCCTACCCTCCAATCCACGAAGATCCACAAATGGGTGGACCTTCTCACGTGGTGCCGGAAATTGATACCACACCAGCTACCTTTGCACCACCGCCACCGCCGATGGGTTATGAAAACTCAATACCTACTTACCCAGGTTCGTCTGGGTATAACCCGTTTGAGTATCAAGCTCCTGCCCATGATCCATATCTTGAGGCAGCTCACTTTAACGCTCTTTACCCCTCACCGTTTCCACCGGCATACCCAACTGGGTATCCCGTACAAGGGTATCAATACCCTTCTTATCAGCAACACCCTCAACCTCCACCTCCACCTCAACAACTGCAAACGCAACAAATCCTGCAGAGGTTGGAAGAGGTTGAACATAAGGTGGAGGAACGCGATAAAAAGCAACACAATTTTCTCAAGGGTCTTGCAAACTTCATTAAAGGAAAGAAGAAGTAGAAGACTTTATTTTATTTTGTATTGTAGTTTCAATTAAGTCCCTGCGTGGACATTTCTTTTATTTCAGTCCCTGCGAGGACTTGTTTCTTTTCTTTAGTCCCTACGTGGACAATTTATTTATTTCAAAGACCCGTTTAGGGAACTTTTTGTAATCGTTTAGTATTTTAATGGAATTTCTTATTGAAGATCATATATGTACTTTAATACATCAACATGCAAATATCGTTTCAATTTTAATTGATCTGCCAAAGAAATTTCAAAGGATATCCTTAAAGGTATAACCTAGCCACAATATCAATGGCTATGATGGTATAACCCTCTTAAGACAATGATTCCTTGTTAACATCTAAAAACATGTTATCACTCCTGGCAGTGTGACTTGAGAGACCACACTAGCTTCCAAAAGTACTTGGATTTTTCCAAGAACTTACATAGCCTTAAAATGATCAATATGGATCATGGCTATTAACATCAAATATGTTGTATACACCAAAACATCTATTTGAGGTGTCCTGCCTACGGGCCAATATATATTCATGACAAAGATTGTTATATTTTATAACTCCTTGTCCAAAAGGCGATGAACTATGTTCGACCCTTAAAACCTTTGATCTAAAAAGATCATAATCATATTTTATATTGTCCTAGTGACAATGCCTTTTGTGCCATCTAAATGTCCTTCGAGACGAGCCTTTGTGCTATGTGAAAATGTCTATATGACATTGACAGTTGTGACTTATGTCCCCTGTCTAATAAATATAAAGGAGTATATCCTACTTAAAATGCCAACAATGGTTCAATTGTAACCTAGGTAAATCATAATCAAAAGATTTATGACTTATTATATTAAATGGTCTATATGGTTTATTATACCATGGCCATCTAATCATCAAATAAGACGATTCATTGTATAATTAAAACAAATCATTTTTTTCTTGATTTCTAGCATTCAAATCATGGCTGGCTCCGATGAAGCTAATAGTCACCCAGTTGAGGGAAACGACAATAATACAAGGTTACACGTTACTGGCGCCTAACTTCAAGCCATGATAAACACAGCAGTTACTCAAGCTGTGAATAATGCGTTCAAGGAAGTGAGTAATGTTCGATCTAAAACCCGTTCTAAATCCCCCTTGAAACCACATATGTTACAAAAGGATGAATCTCAACACTCATCCAATCAGAATAGTGAATCTCAGAAGCAGGTTGTCTTTAATCAGGCTCCCAGGTACAACAAGGGTTGTACTTACAAATATTTTGTCTCTTGTAAACCAAGGGATTTCAATGGAGAATAGGGAGTTATTGATTGCATGAAGTGGTTAGACGAGATGGAAACTGTTGTTGATATCAGTGGATGTGCCAAGGAGGATATTGTAAAGTTTGTATCTCAGTCCTTCAAAGGCGACACCCTTACGTGGTGGAAAGCCTTAGTGCAATCTACAAGGAAAGTCCCACTGTATAACCTTTCTTGGGATAAGTTCGTTGAACTCGTCAAAGATACTTACTGTCCACAGCATGAAGTGGAAATGGTGGAGACTGATTTTCTCACTATGGTTATGAAAGATCTTGATTGTAGGTCCTATGTTACAAATTTTAACTCCATGTCCCGACTCGTTCCGTATCTGGTCACCCCGGAACCTAAGGGCATTGCGCGCTTCATTGGTGGTTTAGCCCCTGAAATCAAGGGGAATGTTAAGGCTTCTAAGCCTACATCTTACAGATCAGTTGTAGATCTATCACTGTCACTTACTCTGGATGTAATAAGGAGTAAGTCGAAGAAAACCACTGAGGACGGGAAACGAAAGAGGGAGGAAAATCAGTCCCACCAGTCGAATAAGAAAAAGAAAGGAAACTCTGGTTTCAAAAAGGGTCAGTCTGGAGACAAGCCTAGGTGCAAGGTATGTGATACGAGGCACTTTGGAAAGTGCAATCAGGATCCACAAGCTAAGCCTTGTGGGATCTGTAAGAAGAAAGGGCACAAAACTCTAGAATGCCGAAACTTGAAAGATGCAACCTGCTATGGTTGTAATGAGAAATGGCACATTAAGACTAACTGCCCAAAGAATACCAAAAGCCTGATCAGGCAAAGAAGACCAATGCTCGAGTCTTTCAGATGAACGCCAGGGAGGCGGTGAATGATGATAAAGTTATAACAGGTACCTTCCTCATTAATGTTATTTATGCTAGAGTTTTATTTGATTCAGGTGCTGATAAGTCATTTGTAGACCATAAGTTTAGTAAGTTGCTGAATCTGCTTATTAAAACTCTAGACATAAAATACGAGGTAGAACTCGCTGATGGTACCTTAGAAACCGCTTCAACTCTTCTTGATGGATGCTTTATATCCATCAAGAATCATTCTATTCCACTATCTCTTTTGCCAATGAAATTGGCAGGGTTTGATGTAGTTTTAGGCATGGATTGGTTATCGCATAACCAAGCTCAAATTGCCTGCGATAAGAAACTAGTTAACATCAAAACCCCATCAGGTGAGTTAGTCACCATTCATGGAGATACACACTATGGTTTGCCCGATAATGTGTCCATACTCAAAGCATCCAAGTGTTTGAAGAACGGATGTGTCATCTACATGGCACATGTGACAGTTGATGAACCAAAACCAAAGATTGAAGACATTCCAATCATTTCTGAATACCCTGATGTCTTTCCTGATGAACTACCTTGATTACCTCCTGAGAGGCAAGTGGAGTTCAGGATTGATATCCTACCAGGAGCAGCACCAATTGCACGAGTTGAGAACCCAATTAGATTACTTATTGGTAAAGGGTTTTATACAACCCAACTCTTAGCCTTCGGGAGCACTCATACTATTCGTAAAGAAAAAAGATGGTTCAATGCATCTGTACATTGATTACCGTGAGCTAAACAAGGTAACAATCAAGAACCGTTATCCATTGCCCAGGATCGATGACTTGTTCGATCAACTCCAAGGGGCAAGCTTCTTCTCGAAGATAGATTTATGGTCAGGGTATCATCAACGGAAAGTTAGGACAGAAGATGTACCTAAAACCACTTTTAGAACGAGGTATGGCCACTATGAGTTCTTAGTGATGCCTTTCGGGCTCACTAATGCACCTGCAGCATTCATGGACCTCATGAATCGAGTCTGCAAGCCATACCTAGATAAGTTTGTCATCGTCTTTATAGATGACATACTTATCTATTCTCGTAATCAAGCCGATCACGAGAAACACCTTCGGTGTATCCTAGGATTGCTACAAAAGGAGAAGCTGTATGCTAAATTCTCCAAGTGCGAATTCTGGCTTCGCGAAGTCCAATTCCTTGGACATGTTGTGAGTGAGCGTGGTATCCAAGTGGATCCCACTAAGATAGAAGCAATCATGAACTGGGAGGCACCTGAAACACCTACAGAGATTCGCAGCTTTCTGGGATTAGCTGGATACTACAGAAGATTCATTGAAAACTTCTCAAGGATAGCTGCACCGTTAACTACTCTCACCCGCAAGAATGTGAAGTTTGATTGGGGTCCTAAACAACAAGAATCTTTTGACATCCTCAAACAGAAATTGAGCAATGCTCCTGTGTTGACATTTCCCGAAGGAATAAAGGAGTTTGTAGTTTATTGTGATGCTTCGCACACTGGCATGGGCTGTGTGCTTATGCAGAGAGGCACGGTGATTGCCTATGCATCACGACAGTTGAAGGTGCACGAAAAGAATTACACCACCCATGATCTAGAATTGGGTGCCGTTGTATTTGCACTTAAGCTATGGAGACGTTACTTATATGGAACCAAATGTGTGATATATTCAGATCACAAAAGTCTCCAATACCTATTCAATCAAAAGGATCTCAATATGAGACAACGCCGTTGGATGGAGACCTTAAATGATTACGATTGTGAAATTCGCTACAATCCTGGCAAAGTGAATGTAGTCGCAGATGCTCTGAGCCGAAAGGAAAGAGTCAAACCTATACGGATTAATGCCAAGAGTATTGAATTTAAGAACAACTTGAATGAACGGCTGTTAGCTGCTCAGAAGGAAGCTATATTGGAAGCTAACTTTCCCAGTGAAAAGCTAGGTGTAACTGCTGAACAGTTATCACCTGGTAAGCATGGAATCCTTAGATTAAATGGTAGGATCTGGGTTCCTATTCACTTGGTGTGTAGTAGTCTAGGGATCCAAGATCGATCGTAAGAGTTCTTATAAATATGTAGTTTATAACTAAGTCACAAACAAATAAATTTTCAAAAAAGAAGCGACATTTTACGTTTTAGCCACTTTTCATTAAAACGATCATACCCTTAGCCAAAACCTACCCTTTCAAAGTCCTCTTGATATTTACAAAGATTATGTTAAAAAGGAGGAGGTTTGATTACTTGTCAAGCATATGGTAGGATACCGGTATCGAGTGTTTCACCTATACATCTTCGACCAAGTGTTGAGTGATCACTTGTGAGGTGTGTGAATTTGTATATAGCTAAATGAAATTTTATAAAGGCATGCTATGCCCAAAAATATTTATTTTTTTCTTAAAAAAGGTTCAAAATAGATCATGTCGAATAGGATTGTAAATAATATAAAAAAAAGAATAAAGAACTTGGATTCCCGACACTCTACAAACAAGACTCGAAAACTTCTTCTCTCCAATTCCATTTGGGTGTGTAAGAAACATTAAAGAGTTTTGCTTGAGGACAAGCAAATATTCAAGTGTGGTGGTATTTGATATGATTAAAATGCAACATGTAAATTACATCAAATAAGGTATAAAAACAATCCTTTTTAGTACTAATGTTGGGAAAAGTGTGTTTCTTTGTATACTTTTGATTTTCAGGATTAAAAGAGCTTAAATGTACAAAAGAAACAAATTAACGTTAAAAACCAACATAAATACAAAAGGAGAGAAGTTGACACTTCATACCAACCCTCCGAGCTTCACCCCAATGCCAAAAATAACAAGTTAGAAGGCTGACACAAGGCTGTGCCACCTTGGCACGGGCCGGTGCCCAGTCAAGATTCTTTGCAGAAGAAAAGACAACAGCAAACGACAAACCAAACACACCAACACGGGGCCGTGCTAAGGCAACACAGGGCCGTGGTCAACTCCCAAATGTCTGACATGCGCTCAGATTAAAGCTGAACATCAAAAGCCATCAAGTTTGCTACAAAAGCCGGAACTTCCCACATGGAAGTGGGAGATGGTAACCATGGATTTTATAACCAAGTTACCTAAAACAAGGAATGGAAACGATACTATATGGGTCATAGTTGACAGACTGACTAAGTCAGCACATTTATTACCCATCAAGGAGACTTATAGCTCCGACAAGCTAGCTCAGTTGTATGTGGATGAGATTGTATCTCTTTACAGAGTGCCGATATCTATTATATCTGATAGAGATACTAGATACAACTCTCATTTTTGGAAAATTTTTCAACAATCATTAGGCACTCGTTTGAATTTTAGTACTGCTTACCATCCTCAAACGGATGGACAAAGTGAGCGTACAATTCAAAAATTGGAAGACATGCTTCGTGCATGTGTTATTGATTTGGGTGGTAGCTGGGATGACCACTTACCCTTGATTGAGTTCTCCTATAATAATAGTTACCATACTAGCATATAGGCTGCGCCTTTTGAGGCATTGTATGGGAGGAAATGCAAAACACCTGTTTGTTGGGCGGAAGTTGGAGAGACTCAATTGTCAGGACCTGATATAGTCCTTGAAACAACAGACAAGATTGTCCAAATTTGTGATCGCCTAAAAGCTGCCAGAGATAGGCAGAAAAGCTATGCAGATAAGAGGCGAAAACCTTTAAAGTTTGAGGTAGGCCACAAAGTCTTACTAAAGGTATCACCCTGGAAAGGTGTGACGCGTTTTGGTAAGAAGGGCAAGCTAAGCCCAATGTATATCGGACCATTCAAGATCATCGAATGTGTCGGTAGTGTAGCTTATAAGCTGAACTTGCCTGAGGAGCTTAGTGGAATTCACAATGTGTTCCACATCTGTAACTTAAAGAAATGTCTAGCTGATGAATCACTAGCAATGTCTCATAAAGACGGACAAATTGATGAGATCCTGAGGTTTGTTGAAAGACCTTTATCGATCGAGGACCGATAGGTTAAAAAGCTCCGAAGGAAGCACATACCGATAGTGAAAGTGAAATGGGATGCCCGTAGGGGCCCTGAATATACGTGGGAGGTTGAGTCCACTATACGATAAAAGTACCCTCACTTGTTTCAGTAAATCTAGAGGTCGAGATTTCTTTTAAAGGGGTGAGGATGTAACACCTCGTAAAAACGTGTCCAATTATGTGAAGACACGTGTCCTAAACTCTAGACATGTAAAAGTTTGAGTTTGAAGGACTAAAGTTGTCAAACGATGAAAATATGTATGCCAAGGGACTAAAGGTGTCAACATGCCAAACTTGTGCCTCTGATTGACCACACACGATGAATATGTTCTTAAACGAATAATTATTCGGATATAAGAAGCCGTTTGTGAAAGTAAACGAAAGTTTACAAGATACAGGGGTTAAACGTGCCAACATTTTAATTCTTACCTCTGAGTGACCTTTTAACGAACCCGTGGTTTCGTAATGTTCGATTATACTCCCAAGAATATGGGATAACAAATTCACAAGGTTTCGATATCGCTTTGTGATAATTGTGCAAACTTTTAAGAATAAGGGTTAAAAGCATCAACGAGCAAAAACTAGTGTTTTCGGTGATCGTTTAATGAAACCGGACTTAACAGTGTTTGATTATACTCTCAAGATCCTCCGCAAACTAACTACAAGGGCTAAAAGTGCCTAAAATAAAGTTAATTTGAGTAAATAAAGGCCAGGGACTGAAACTGCCAAGTTTTAAACATTTTTAACCTGAATAGAGGAGTGTCGCGGCGCGCGTAGACCTATCCCTGTACCCTTCCCGGCCCGCGAGAGAACCCCCAGTGCAGAAAAATATTGCCAGCTGCAAGTTTCTGCAATGTAACCGACTTAAACACTTGAAACTCGATACCTGGAGCTTGTTGATGGTTTTAATTTACCACTAGGACACCTATGATGATCCTAGACACTCCATAACACCTGTGATGATCTTAGATCATGCTCCTCAACTATAAATAGGCCTCTTGGTTGCACCACATTCCTTGCACATTCAAAATTCTCACTTCTCTCACTTGCTTAAGCTTTCTTGAGCACTTATCTGGGATTCCTGATCAAGAGGGAGCCCACCTTAGTTCAAATTTCATGCAAGGACCTGTTGTAAGTGTCCTTAGCCACCCTAGTTTAGTTTTTATACCAAAAGTCAAAGTTGTTGTAATAACGCTTTGACTTTCGGTTAGACCTAAATGGTCCAGCCATTGTTCGAGGCGAATATGGCTACGTGATCATAATTAGGTAGGTGTTAATCTCTCAAAAGGGCACCTCCTAATTATCACGTTTACTTAGTTAATTGTCGGGTCAAAGTAATTAATTAAAAAGTCAAACTAGTCAGATTTTTGAATAATAATCAAAGCTAATATTGCAGAGGTTATAAATTATATTTTGTCACTTAAATAACTTGGTAAATATTATTAGAACATGCCTAAGCATGTTCAACCCGACAATTCTGAGCTTAGGGTCGGTTCGTAACCGAAAGTCGCAAAAGCTTGACTTTTGCTTTGGCTTTCAGTTCTGACCCGATTAAGCTTAAATCTTTTAGGTTTTAAGCTTCCATTAGGACCGTATTATGTTGTAGTATAACCTTCTGAGGTTAAATTATCTGGTCATTAATATTCTGAATTATATGCTAGTTTCCGTTATTATGCTTATAATTGACCATTATGCCCTTTTGATCTAAAAATGAGATTTTTGAATATGTGAGCATACAAATAGGTCAAGTACTGATATATAAACATGTCTAAATTAATTTGGCATTGTTTTCTGGTCTCAAACTGATGTAATGCTAAATATCGTAAATTGAGCTTTTATAAAGACTAAATTACGCTTTCAAGCATAAATCATGTTTAAACATAGATTTTGACCCAAATCTCATTACCTACTGTTATGAGATCATTTTTAGGAATCTTTGGAATGTTGAGTCAGGTTAGATACTGACCATAACTTTGAGTTCTTGTATAAATTCCATAATTGACGATAATGCCCTTAATAAAATGTGATTTACATAAGATTAACATGCCAAACCTTTTTCTACTGATTTAGTATGAAAAATAAAATATTTTAAACATCCAAGGCTGGTCAAAATCTCAGAATCACATAAACATCACAAATATCATCAATTATCGACTTTTACCCTAATTAGGTGCATAGTATGGTTTAAAACCATATTTAGCACCCAATACTTGTTACCTACTGAAATTTTAAATAATTTTTTAATATTTTTACAGTAGGTATAAGTCATGAACTCAGACTTCCAATTATGTCCTTAAAAGCATATGTGAAATGACCAAAATACCCTTTCGGGGCATAGTTTGGGCATAAATGGTAAACCACACATAAGTATGATATCCTACTGTTTAAACATCATAAATTAAATATTTTTACAGAATATTTTAGACCAGAACTTCAGTTTACTTTTAAACCTCTTTTATAAATATTAAAATGACCATAATGCCCTTACGGGACTTAATTTGGTTTTAAATAATTTTTTGGCATATATGTTAACATACTACTGATGAAAAAACATATTTTAAGCATAAAAACATATGATACTTGTATATGGTTCATTCGGTTACCCGTTATGCACTTATGCATTCGGTTCGGTTTATGTAACTAGTTTACATGAATTAGCCGAAATGGGTTTAACCTTATCCTTAAATCTTCAAAATCCAGAATGTGTTTAGTTTACCCATAGTATACAAGTATCCAAACTTGGCGGGTCTAAATCACATTCCTTTCCGGTCTCCGCTTAATCTAGCGTTTCGAACCGTAAAGTATCTTTCGAACTAACCGGTCTAAGTCTTTGACTTAAATAAAGACCCATTAGTATTCTAATAGGTTAATAAACCTTCTATACAGATTAAGTAGCTTCGATAGAAGATATTTGCATAAGGTCTTAAGAATTATACGGCTGAGTAGCATCTTTTGCACATCTAGCTCAGGTAAATGCTTTTAACTTATTTTCCATATATGGGGTTAGGATACGGTAAATTATTACCGCTTGGTCGGGTATGAGATCATTTAATCGGATTGTGATTTAATAAATCTGCATAACCCGTTTTAATCTGTTTTGTTTGATAACATAAACATTGGGGGTTAACGACCGTGTCCTGGATATCCTCGGCTCATTAAAGTTATTAATGGCCACGACCTATGCACGGGGTGTAGGCATACACCTGACAGATGCAAATGCTAAATAATAAATAACGCACATGTTGGGGATAACTCCTTTGTGGGTTCTTTTTTTAAGTGGTGAGTCGGTTAATCATGACCGGCTTCCAAACCAGCCCCAATTGTATGACAAACATATAAATCGGGATACTAGATTTTATTAAGAATTGTCCCAAGTTATAAATGGTTTTGTGCCTTGTGCACTTAAATCAATTTTCATAAACACTTTTCAAATGAGTCGGTTAATTGTATTTACCAGTGAAAACTGACGTATTTTCCAAAGACTAAGTGTCAGGTACCTCTCGAAATTAGGCTGGAGCTACTTGGTGTCAAATAAGAGGATCTTGCAAATCCTTAGATGCCTGAAGTCTGTTTATTTCAGTTTATTGTATTTGTTTTATGATCTGCCTGTGGATCTCTATTACAAACAGTCTGTATATTCTTTTATTTTGCACACTCGGACACTATGGTTTGTAATAGTATTTAATCTACCAAGAAATGATCTGTTTTGGATGGATCTAACAAACATTTTTCGACAAAACAGTCACTAGTCGCCCGAAAGGAGACCCCTTTCGCGCGACAGGGTGTCCTCTTTCGCACGAAAGGGACTATTTTCGTATGTTTTGTTTTCGATTTGGTTTTTGTTTCATATCAGTTCATCAGTGATGAACCCCAAACAGTTTGCTAATCACAAAGTGAGTTAACCCCGTCCATCCTCCGACACTTAGTTCACTCTTTCCATATCTTGTTGGCACACCTTGGTTGTCCTTACCTAGGTGTATGGGGAAGAAGTTTTTATGAGCTATATATAGTTGTAGCTAGAAAGTGAGACTATATATTGATATCTTAAATGCTTCAGGTTCTTCTACTTATATACAATTTGCATTATTTTATCCTTAAAAGAACAACACATAATTTAAACAGAAAGCATATAAAAAATTATGAACTTGCAATTGTATGACTATTTCAAATGAAATTAAATTATAAGCCTCAAAACTAGTTATCAGAAATGTCTCAACGATAGACATACTCTTTAACCCTTCCTGAAAAAGTCCATCATTTCGCTTTGATTTTAAATATTTTATCGAAACTCTATATGGTTTCTTTTCACTCATATAGCATTAGGGGTGCAAACAAGCCGAGCCGAGCTTGAGCTCGACTCGATTCGAACTTTATTTCTAAAGCTCGAGCTCGGCTCGAAGGTAATTTTTCAAGCTCGAGCTCGACTCGTTTAGTATTTATTAAATAATTTATATTAATTATACTTATTATTATGCATATAATTAAGTTATTTTTTTATATTTATATAAATGGTAATTATTATTATATAAATATATGTTTAATATATTAATAAAAAATATATAAACAGAAAGCTTGTTTAGGCTCGCGAGCCGGCTCGAGCTCGATAAGTGAAGCTCGGGCTTGTTTATTAAACGAGCTTGTTTTTTAGGCTCGGGCTCGAGCTCGAGCTCGTTTAAGCTCGGCTCGTTCGAGTTTTTTTCGATCCTAGCTCGAGTAGCTCGGCTCGTTTGCACCCTGTATAACATCATAAGAATCATTTTCAAGAAGCTTTAGGTAGCAAATTAATATCAACTATGATTTTAGTTTTCAATAGTTTCATTCTCTGAAAAAAGTAAGTTGTTATCCATTATTTATGTGCTGTTTAAAATGGACATTTAGAAAGTTTCTCTTGGAAAGTTGAAAAATGAAAAGATTATTAAAAGGGGGATGGTGTAAGCAAAAAGTTTAGTATATTTTCAACATACCAGGACCTGAATATGACATTTTAACGGGTGCGGTATTATTAATATGGAATATTAGAATTATAAAATGGGGTAAGTGAATACGATGTTGTTAGGCATGTAACCTTACACGCAAAACCCATCAAAACGATGTCGTTTTGGTTAAATCAAACTTTACAATAATTAAAATCTTTTAATTCCAGTGGCGGAACCAGGATTTTTTTCCTGGGGGTGTGGAAATTTTTTAAAGATTTTAGACCCATAGCTATATAAAAAAAATCGGTTCATAGCGGACTGGGTCGGGTCATGTAAAACAAGTAAACACAAACAAAGTTTCATAGCGGGTCGAATCAGATCGGGGGTCGGGTCCATTTCAATTTTCAAACAATCAAACCCTAGTTCCTAACTTCCTATCACATTAACAAACAGAAAAGCATCAAAGTTCAAACCATCCCTATTTCTATTTCTCTTAATCATTAAATAAAAGAACAAAAAAAAACTTATCTAAAACATACATTGGTCTAAAATTAGAAGAATCTGGCGAAAAAAAGTGGTTCAACCCCTTTTCTCTTAAGAAATCACGGCATAATTTCACATGACATCTCTACTAATAAAAAAAGTCTCTTTAATGCCACATGACATCTCTCATAATAAAGAATTCATGTGGCAATTTATTATACTACATTAACCATAATAAATAATAATGACTAAATTAATATAAAGAGGATTCTCCACTTAATAAATAATGTTTTTATGCATCATCTCACTCGAAATTGATATATCATGATGCTTGAGTTACTAAATTATACTATATGATATATAGATAAAAATATAAAAATTACTTTATCTCTTGAATATATCGATTTTATATATTAAAGATCAAGATTATCTTCACCTTTATGACATACGATAAAGCGTCATTATATTTTTTTAATATGTCTGTATTTAATATGAATATCCTTTAAAATCAAAAGCCTTTTAATTGTAGGTTTATTATTATCTATAACAAAACTATTATTATTTTTGTATTATTATTAATATCCCCGATTTAATTATTTATGCATTATTATATATACTTTATTTGATAATATAACACCTCATTAAGATTAACCACATATATTTCTAAAACCAAATAATTTAAAATATTAATTATTGATAAAGATGATAAAGTAACAAATCTACTAATAAAAAAGTCGATTTAATGTCACATGTCACTCTAATTTAACTTTTAATAAACATCAAATCTTATTTAACTTTTAATATAAGATTCTAATTAACCAGTTTGCAGCCGGAATTTTGCAGTCGCCGGCCGGAATTACGCTGTCGCTAGGCGCTGAAGTGAGGCAGAGGGATGGCGGGACACAACCAACTATACGGTTCAGCGAGCTCCTATCTAGGACGTATCTCTTTAAGTTGGCATGTTGGCTCTCAACTCTGTTTGTGGTACGATTACCAAAGTTGAGCCTCTTATTAGTCCACGCAAAGACAAACATTCCTTATAATCTTTCAGCCAGTTATCATACACGTAATTGAAGACCCCTAAAAAGTTAAAATAATTTATTAAATGTACATAGGTGAGTCATATGTTATTAAAAAAACTTACTTGAACGTTTGCACTACACAAGTCGCTTTTGCAGGTTGCGCAAGTGGTACTCGTATATGGGTACTGATGGAGACTCACACAATGACCCCCCAGAATGACAACAATTTTTGCCAATCTTCTTCTGTGAAGGCAGTCTTGCAGTGCTTCATAATATCCTGTTGTATGTGAAACCTGCAAAGAAGCCTGGAGGCGTCTGGAAATACTTTAGCACACGCGCTCATTAGGGCCAGGTCTCTATCCGTTACAATCACACGTGGCTCCATACATTCATCAAACATTGACTTGATCCTCTCAAGCGCCCATACAAAGTTATCACTCCGTTCTTTACAGATAACGACATGCGCGATACAAAACAAATGGTTGGTAGGCGTCATACCAACAATCTGGAAAAATGGCATATTGTATATGTTTGTCTTGTACGTCGAATCAATCAGCATGAAGTGGGGGAATGCACGCCACATTTGACTCGAGTAGTGATGAAGAAAGAAGATCTCTTTTACGACCTCTGTTCCGAGTTCCTCCCGTGTCTCGTAAATAAATTCGTTGTTTATCAGCATGTTTTCTAGGGACTGCATGGGAGTCAACCCGTCTCTTTGTTCGGCTCTAATCTTCTGTACAGCGTTTTGAACGTCTTTCTGAACATGAAACCTGTAACAACCCTCGGTAAAACCAACACCCTTGTAATAATTCCGACATTCTAGTATATGTTAAAATAGTGTCATTATGTTTTATATTACACCCCGTATGTGAAAACCGAACCCTAGTTATGTTATAATTATAAAATAAATCAAAAACAAGAAAAATGGAGTTGAGGCGGGCCGCGTAGACCCACCCCAGACTCTCACGCGGGCGGTATTAAGACTGAAGTTGACTCCGCTGATTTATTAAGTTAAAGCGGGCCGCGTAAGAGTCTTTGATAGTCGACGCGGGCCGCGATAGATCATGAAACGCGGAATCATCCGGTGCTGACACGTGTCAACATCGTGGCGAGTCTAGTAGCTGACCCAGCTAAGCTATATGTTGACCGCGTTTTGACGCGGGCCGCGTAAGGCTTAGCCTTACTTTACGCGGGCTGCGTAAGGACCAGATTACACAACTATATATAGCAGGCATCAGTTTACGTTTTCCGTCCCTCATTCACACTTCTCAAACTCGAATTCTGAAAGTATTAGGCATATTTTGCAAGTATTATACCCCCTAATTAGCGAGGTTCTGCTCCGTTGTAAGTATTATAACCCCAGTTTCGTAATAGTTACGCTGCCCGATTGATTTAGGGTTTCGTAACAACTGTCGTGGTTCTGCCCGACGTAGTTGTTGGAATGCCGTCTCGGGGAGGGTATCATTAATATTTTCAAAGGGTTATGATACTAACCAATGTACATTTGTATAAATTATAGATTATATCCAGGAAACCCTTACGAAAAGCCTAAGACAGCAATGTGAGTTTATCCTCTTTTTGATAATCTTTTTGGTAATGTTTTACCAAACCTTAAATGTTTTACTATGAAATTTAGCAGTGATTGAGTCTTTGTAGTTCTTCAATTACTGCCGGTATGTTGGGGTTTTGTATACAAAATTTACTACACTGTGAGTAGTAAGTCGGGATGACAATACGTTACCATTGGACAATGAGTTAGCCAATGTGTAATATGACCTACAAGTCAGGTCTGATAGTACCAAATGGAGTAATTGTATAGACATAAACAATGTGATCGCTCTCAATACTGTTCACTGTGACTTTAAACTTGATTAAACTGTGATTCACTCACCAGTATTTCCCGCTGACAAATATTTTTAAAAGATGTTTCAGGTAACCCAATGTGAAAGCCAATTAGTAAAAAGCCAGCTGGAGAGCACTGAAGGCTTGGGAAAATGTGGCTATAAAAGTTACCAAATACACGATGTTTTAAATTCAATAAAATAGGGTGTGTCCCTATAAATGTATTGTAATAAGAAACTTGGGTTTTACCCATGTGATTACTAATATTAAATGAGGTGGTTTTACTCTGATAAACATTTCCTAACTACGGTCCTGATGTAAATTCCGCTGCAAGACTAAATAACCTGATACCACCGAAACTCTGAGATCGCGTCCGCCCGTTCCCAGGAATAAGGGATCGGGGGTTGCGACATGAGGTGGTATCAGAGCCTAGCCACTGGTCTGAGCCAAAGAAGTGTTCTGCAAACACTTAAATTTTAAATTTTGTGTTAGGAAATAAATTACGGAAATACGTGCATAACTGTAATTATGTGTTATGTGTTATTTGACTATTTGTTAGTTTTCAGTATGAGTGATCAAGGACCATCAGACGTGAATCGTCAGTTAGCTGATTCACCTAGGAGTGAAGGTACATCATCACAGCCTGCCCTTTCGGGGTATTCTGCTAATCAGGAAGACGGAATATTTGCTTTTAGAGCCCAATCTGAAGAACCATTTCCTAATAAGAAACGAGGATGGTTCAGTAAAGAAGCTTTTGCTCGTAGGAAGAGAATGCGAAAATTGCAACAGCAAAGGGCTTTAGCAGCTATTAAGCGAAAAACAGATGCCCATACTCAGGATATGCTTAATAGAAGCCTAGCTAATTTCCATATCCTAGCTACAACTGCTGCTGACCCGAGTCTGGAACAACTAGTAGCCCCACAACCACAAAACCCAGAACCCATGGAGATAGAAAACCAGGAAAACCAGGTGGAGATGCATGACTTTAATCCAGAAGAAATCCCTAGGGTGCCTGCACCGAATCCCCTAGACCCGAATTATGACCCCTGGTGGGACAACAATAGGGATTTTGTGCAACGTTACCCTATCCAGGAATACCCACCCATACAGAACATAGAAGCCTACCCAGGTATGGACCCTTTAGATCCCTATTACCATGATAACTACATCAGGGAAATCTTAGAGGATCCTTACCGATTACAGGCACTGTTACCCCCATATCAGGAACCCGCACCCCAGATTCCAAACCCAGTCCTAGAACCTGCACCCCCAATGAGTGCAGAAAACGTTCAAGAACTTAGGACTTTCGGGGAGGAAATTTTAGAAAGCAGTGAGAGAATGCGTCAGGTGGGAGAGCGTCTCGTATGGAAATACGATGAGCGCAATATGGATTTTTGGATAAATCCATATACGTGAATGAGATGGAGAAACGATGGTAGTAATAATAGTATAATAAAAATAAAATAAAATATGTGTGTACGGATGCATAGTACTATTTTATTTCTGTTGGTATTGTAATCTTTATTTCTGTACTAGTGTGTAATAGATGCATAGTATATGAAAATAGAGTACAAGTCGCAATGATCGACGGTTTTGGTTAAATTGCGTGTCATGTGATTATATTACCTATTATTTGTGATATTAATATGGGATAAATGTTTAAAATTCAGATGGCCGACGAAGGAAATCAAGGAAATCTGAATAACGATAACCAGAGTAACATTAACGTGGTTAATGAGAATCCAAGCATCAATAACAATAACAATCAAGTGGACAATAGTGCTATCCAACACATAGTAGCACAGGGAATTATAGATGCAATGCCATTTATTCTTCAAACTGTTAAGGATGCTGATAATAAAAGTAAGCATAGCAGTAAGCGACCAAGTGAACCAGAAAACAGCGTGAACAATGGACCTGTACTTCAAATGCCCATTCCCAAAAGAAGAAGAACTGTGCCTTACGGTTGTTCTTATAAGGAATTCTGGTCTTGTAAACCAATGGAATTCTCGGGAAATGAAGGGGCCATTGCAACCCTACGCTGGATAGAAAAGACTGAGGCAGTCTTAAGGATAAGTATGTGTGCTGAAGAAGATAAGATAATGTTTGCTTCTAATCTGTTTAAGAATGCAGCACTAGAATGGTGGAACACTATCCTCCAGACAAAAGGAAGTGATCAAACCTACAATATGGAATGGGAAGAATTTAAGAATAAGGTAGAAAGGAAATTCTACCCACCCAATGAAAAAGAACAGATAGCAAACAAATTCTTAAACCTTAGGATGACTGGTGTGGATAGTAAGGGATACACTGAAATATTCTTTGAATATGCCAGAATAGTGCCAACTCTTGCTTCACCAGAACCAGTGTTAATTTCCCGTTATATTTGGGGATTAATTGGAGAGATAAGACACATAGTTAAGGCAGCTAGACCTCAAAATATAGAAGAAGCTGTAGAATTAACAAATACCTTGACTGATGAATTAGTTCGTACTAGAGAAGAAGATCAGAGGAGGAACTTAACCCAAAGGCTTACACAAGAATTCCATTCCGGAAATTTCAATCGTAAGAATATGGGTTCTCCCTCTGCACCCTACTGCAAGGTTTGCAAGAAAAAACATTCGGGAAAATGCTCCACTCTCTATAATTATTGCAAGATGCCAGGACACAAGGAAGAAAGTTGCAGGAAGAAATCCAGTAATGGTTTATGCTACAATTGTGGAGAAAAAGGTCATATCACGCCAAATTGTTCGAAATTAGCTCCAGCCACAGACAACAAGAATACTAAAAATGCTAGAGCATTTGTTTTAACTGCAGAAGAAGCCAAAATGATTCCCGATATCATAGCTGGTACGTTCTTAGTTAATGATGTTTTTGCTAAAGTATTATTTGACTCTGGTGCAAACCAAAGTTTTATTAATACATCATTTTGCAAATTTCTAAATAAGTCATTAACTAAACTACCACAAGAATGTCTAGTAGAGACAGCTAATGGGGAAATTGTGAGAATTTCTGAAATCTTGCAGGGAGCAAGCATAGAAATTTTAAATCAGAAATTTATTGCAAATCTTTATCCCATGAATCTGGTAGGATTTGATGTTATTTTAGGAATGGATTGGTTAATAGCCAATAAAGCCAGTATTTTATGTGATCAAAAGTTAATTCAAGTAAATTCACCAAAAGGTAAAATGATCACAATTAAAGGAGATAAATCTTCTAGATCTACTAAATTCATTTCTGTGATGAAAACTGCAAGTTATATGAGAAAAGGTTCTATAGTGTATTTGATTTCTATAATCACTAACACTAAAGGAAAGGATTTAAAAGATATACCAGTAGTATCGCAGTTTTCAGATGTATTTCCAGAAGAATTGCCAGGTTAACCTCCGGATAGAGAAGTTGAATTCAGAATCCATTTGATACCAGGAACATCACCAATTGCCAAAGCACCCTACCGTTTGGCACCTGCTGAAATGCAGGAATTAAAGAAACAATTAGACGAATTGTTAGAGAAATGATTTATACAGCCAAGTTCGTCGCCATGGGGAGCGCCGATAATGTTCGTTAAAAAGAAAGACGGATCAATGCGTATGTGCATTGACTACCGTGAATTAAACAAAGTCACGATTAAGAATCGGTACCCATTACCGAGAATCGATGATTTGTTTGATCAGCTACAAGGAGCTCGATTTTTCTCTAAAATCGATTTAAGATCAGGATATCATCAATTAAAAGTACAGGAAGAGGACATTCCTAAGACCGCATTTAGAACGAGGTATGGTCATTATGAATTTACTGTCATGCCATTTGGTTTAACCAATGCCCCAGCTGCATTTATGGACATGATGAACCGAATATGTAAGCCATATTTGGATAAATTCATAATTGTTTTTATAGATGATATTCTAATTTACTCTAAGAGTAAAGAGGATCATGCAAGACATTTGCACGCACTTTTAAGTTTGTTAAGAAAAGAAAAACTTTATGCTAAATTCAATAAGTGTGAATTTTGGTTAGAACATGTACAATTCCTTGGACACCTAGTCAATCATGAAGGAATTCATGTGGATCCAACCAAGATTGAAGCAATCACTAAATGGAAAACCCCTGAGTCACCAACTGAGGTTAGAAGTTTCTTAGGATTGGCTGGTTATTATAAAAGATTTATTAAAGATTTCTCTAGAATAGCCATTCCCTTAACTAAACTAACCTGTAAATATGTTAAGTTTGAATGGGGATTAAAACAAGAAGAAGCATTTCAAATTCTTAAGCAAAGATTAACCCATACACCCATACTAGCATTACCAGAAGGAGCTGAAGACTTTGTAGTCTATTGTGATGCTTCTAAACTAGGTTATGGATGTGTATTGATGCAACGACAAAAGGTCAGCGCTTACGCATCTAGACAACTTAAGAATCATGAAGAGAATTATTCAACCCATGATTTGGAATTAGGAGCTATAATTTTTGCTCTTAAGATTTGGAGACATTACCTTTATAGTAGTAAGTTTACCATATTTACTGATCACAAAAGTTTAAGGTATGTTTTCGGGCAGAAAGAGTTGAATATGAGACAAAGACGTTGGATGGAATTTCTTAGTGATTATGATTGTGATATCCAGTATCATGAAGGAAAAGCCAATATAGTGGCAGATGCTTTAAGCCGAAAGTATCATGAAAAGACAAACAGGGTACGTTCTCTTAAATTAAATCTGCAAGTAGATTTAAATGAACAAATAAGAGAAGCACAAGAATCAATAATCAAGGATGATTCTGAAAAATTAAAAGGTATGTTAAAAGAATTAAAACAAGGAACAGATGGAATTTGGAGATTCCATGAAAAGAGAATGTGGATACCTAAATTAGGAAATCTACGTCATCGTATATTAGAAGAAGCCCATAAGTCTAAGTATATGATGCATCCAGGAAGTGATAAAATGTACCAGGATTTAAGGAAAAATTTCTGGTGGATAGGAATGAAAAAGAACATAGCAGTCTATGTTTCTAAATGTTTAACTTGTTCACAGGTTAAAGCTGAACATCAGAAACCCTCAGGTTTGTTACAACAATTAGAAATGCCAGTTTGGAAATGGGAATTAATAACAATGGATTTTGTTACTAAATTACCCAAAACTAGGAAAGGAAATGATACAATCTGGGTGATTGTAGATAGATTAACTAAGTCAGCTCATTTTCTACCAATGAAAGAAACAATTAGTATGGAACAATTATCTAAATTGTATGTAAATGAAATTGTTTCTTTACATGGCATTCCTTTATCAATTGTTTCTGATAGAGATAGTCGATTTACATCTCATTTTTGGTCAAGTTTCCAAAAGGCAATGGGAACTAAGTTAAAGTTAAGCACAACTTATCATCCACAAACGGATGGACAAAGTGAAAGAACAATTCAAACAATGGAGGACATGCTTAGAGCTTGTGTAATTGATTTCGGAGGTAATTGGGACAATCACTTACCTTTAATAGAATTTTCTTACAATAATAGTTATCACACAAGTATCAATGCTGCACCATTTGAAGCACTTTATGGAAGAAAGTGTCGAACCCCAGTCTATTGGGCAGAAATTGGGGAAAAGCAATTATCTGGACCAGAGATACTACAAGAAACAATTGATAAAATTATTCAAGTCAAGGAACGACTGAAAGCCGCACGTGATAGATAGAAAAGTTATGCTAATAACAGGCGAAAACCATTGGAGTTTCGAGTAGGAGATAAAGTATTATTGAAAGTCTCTCCTTGGAAAGGAGTAGTAAGATTCATTAAACGGGGAAAGCTAAGTCCCAGGTATGTTGGACCCTTCAAGATTATTAGAAAAATAGGACCTGTAGCCTATCAGCTACAACTGCCAGAGGAAATGGCAGGAATACATGATGTGTTTCATGTATCAAATCTTAAAAAGTGTTTAGCTGATGAATCATTGATAGTACCTCTTAAGGATATAGAGGTAAATGAACAACTTAAGTTTGTAGAAAGACCTCTACAAATTGAAGACAGGAAAGTCAAGAATTTCAAGCATAAGAGACTAGTTCTAGTCAAAGTGAAGTGGGACTCCAAAAGAGGACCTGAGTACACATGGGAGCTTGAATCTGAAATGCAAAAGAAATACCCACATTTGTTCCAATAGATCTCGAGGACGAGCTCTAAAACAAGGTGGGGAGAATGTAACAACCCTCGGTAAAACCAACACCCTTGTAATAATTCCGACATTCTAGTATATGTTAAAATAGTCTCATTATGTTTTATATTACACCCCGTATGTGAAAACCAAACCCTAGTTATGTTATAATTATAAAATAAATCAAAAACAAGAAAAATGGAGTTGAGGCGGGTCGCGTAGACCCACCCCTGACTCTCACGCGGGCGGTATTAAGACTGAAGTTGACTCCGCTGATTTATTAAGTTAAAGCGGGCCGCGTAAGAGTCTTTGATAGTCGACGCGGGCCGCGACAGATCATGAAACGCGGAATCATCCGGTGCTGACACGTGTCAACATCGTGGCGAGTCTAGTAGCTGACCCAGCTAAGCTATATGTTGACCGCGTGTTGACGCGGGCCGCGTAAGGCTTAGCCTTACTTTACGCGGGCCGCGTAAGGACCAGATTACACAACTATATATAGCAGGCATCAGTTTACGTTTTCCGTCGCTCATTCACACTTCTCAAACTCGAATTCTGAAAGTATTAGGCATATTTTGCAAGTATTATACCCCCTAATTAGCGAGGTTCTGCTCCGTTGTAAGTATTATAACCCCAGTTTCGTAATAGTTACGCTGCCCGATTGATTTAGGGTTCCGTAACAACTGTCGTGGTTCTGCCCGACGTAGTTGTTGGAATGCCGTCTCGGGTAGGGTATCATTAATATTTTCAAAGGGTTATGATACTAACCAATGTACATTTGTATAAATTATAGATTATATCCAGGAAACCCTTACGAAAAGCCTAAGACAGCAATGTGAGTTTATCCTCTTTTTGATAATCTTTTTGGTAATGTTTTACCAAACCTTAAATGTTTTACTATGAAATTTAGCAGTGATTGAGTCTTTGTAGTTCTTCAATTACTGCCGGTATGTTGGGGTTTTGTATACAAAATTTACTACACTGTGAGTAGTAAGTCGGGATGACAATACGTTACCATTGGACAATAAGTTAGCCAATGTGTAATATGACCCACAAGTTAGGTCTGATAGTACCAAATGGAGTAATTGTATAGACATAAACAATGTGATCACTCTCAATACTGTTCACTGTGACTTTAAACTTGATTAAACTGGGATTCACTCACCAGTATTTCCCGCTGACAAATATTTTTAAAACATGTTTCAGGTAACCCAATGTGAAAGCCAATTAGTAAAAAGCCAGCTGGAGAGCACTGAAGGCTTGGGAAAAATGTGGCTATAAAAGTTACCAAATAAACGATGTTTTAAATTCAATAAAATAGGGTGTGTCCCTATAAATGTATTGTAATAAGAAACTTGGGTTTTACCCATGTGATTACTAATATTAAATGAGGTGGTTTTACTCTGATAAACATTTCCTAACTACGGTCCTGATGTAAATTCCGCTGCAAGACTAAATAACCTGATACCACCGAAACTCTGAGATCGCGTCCGCCCGTTCCCGGGAATAAGGGATCGGGGGTTGCGACAAAACCTGTCGGGGTCCTGCTTCCTTATCGTTTGAAAAATTTTGCGTGGCTCCATGTTTTGAGCTGTCAGCTGCTCGATCAGTTTCTTTTCGCTTGGAATAAACCTTCGCACAAACACTTGGGCCGACAGGTTCTCACAAAGTTCTTGGTTATGTTCAATATTTCCCCCTTTTATCTCCCAGGTTTCATACGGATGGTGTCGCACAGCCAGCAGGTAAAACGGGCAACCAGTTTTTTTGCTTCCAGCTTTTCTAACTATTGCTGTAGTATGGTGCTCACCACCACGGTCACATTCAAGCCATACCCTCCTGGTCCTTCCCCCGATTTTCTTTGATCGACGGGTCACAATAACGAAACCATCCGCGTTTTCCATTTCTTGTGCCCATTTCTTTAGTTCATCTAAAGAGTTGAAAACCTGTAACATTGACAACAACAACAACAATAAGAATAATAAGAATCACAATTTTAACAATAATAATATTAATAAAAGTTTTGACAATTATAACAATAATAATAATAATAATCACAATTTTAACAATAATAACAATATTAATAACAATAATAATAACAATTTTAACAATAATAATAATAACAATTAATCTATCTAATGTAACAAAATAAAATTGATACCTGCTTATTTAAGTACGGATTGTCCGGTATGGGGGGTGCCTCACCACCATATCCTCCAATGTCTGGATAGTTTTGTTGAACGTAAGGACCGCTCGGGGTAGTGAATTGCCGATGACCATCGTCTCCTCCGTATCCATCAGGATAATGTTGTTGGACGTAAGAATATTCACACTCTTATCCATAATCCGGATACCCTTGTTGCGCCGGATAACTTGGTTCACCAGCATGGTATGAGTCACCTACAGGGGATGTTTCATCAACAGGGGGATGCGTGTTTAAATCTAGAAACGGTCTGTTTTGTTTTCCTTGTACATTAGACCCAACCTGCTCTTGCTCGTTAGAATCGGGAACACCAGACTCCTCCAAAAAACGGTATCATCATTAGTAAATAATTAATTAAAACAACAAGTAATTAAAACAGTTAAGCTAATAAATGTTACCGGAACGTTTTCGAGCACCCATGAGTCGCCAGAATACTGCCAAAAGACATAGTTGCCGTCCCAGTATGATGACATTTCAACACCTCACAAGTGATAAAAACACGAATGCAAAGAAAAAAACTTCTTTCGAAGAAACAGAAGATGCCTCTGGTGGATGAAGAATGCTCTGCATGTCCCTATTTATTTGAAACAGAGACGCCTCGTATAGCTCTATACGCCACATATTGCTTTATGTCGCGTGCCAGACACATAGTCACATCAGTCCTCAAGACGCCTCGTCTAGGGCTATACGAGGCGCCTTGGTCCCTCGTACAGGCCTAGTTGCCCCGTCTGATGTGACTGATTTGACGTTGTATGAGGTTTAGGGTTGGTCGGAGAAAGTAGCCCTAGACGCGTCGTATAGGCCGACCTATACGAGACGTCTTAAAGGGTGTGGAAATAGACAAAAGGGTATGTGAATATGCACACCCTTTAATAATCTTTTCAGTTTTCAACTTTCCACCATCCACCTTTTAATAATCTTTTCATTTTTCAACTTTCCAAGAGAAACTTTCTAAATGTCGTCATTTTAAACAGCACATAAATAATGATTAACAACTTACTTTTTTCAGAGAATGAAACTATTGAAAACTAAAATCATAGTTGATATTAATTTGCTACCTAAAGCTTCTTGAAAATGATTCTTATCATGCTATATGAGTGAAAAGAAACCATATAGAATTTCGATAAAATATTTTAAAGGCTTATTGGCCTGTAATAATCCCACCTACACCTTTTTGGCCAATAATAATCCCACCTCAGAATATTCCCCACACCAGTCTCATTTTTCAGATTTTTGGCCCACACTGGTCCCCAGTTAAAAATCCCTAACTCAGTTAGTAAAATGGCTGATGTGGCAGATGATGTGTTAAAAACTGATTATGTGGCAGATATGTGGCAGATGATGTGTTAAAAACTGATTGCCTGTAATAATCCCACCTACACCTTTTTGGCCAATAATAATCCCACCTACACCTTTTTGGCCAATAATAATCCCACATCAGCCATTTTACTAACTGAGTTAGGGATTTTTAACTGGGGACCAGTGTGGGCCAAAAATCTGAAAAATGGGACTGGTGTGGGGAATATTCTGAGGTGGGATTATTATTGGCCAAAAAGGTGTAGGTGGGATTATTACAGGCCAATTTGCCTATTTTAAATCAAAGCGAAATGATGGGTTAAAGAGTATGTCTATAGTTGAGACATTTCTGATAACTAGTTTTGAGGCTTATAATTTAATTTCATTTGAAATAGTCATACAATTGCAAGTTCATAATTTTTTATATGCTCTCTGTTTAAATTAAGTGTTCTTTTAAGGATAAGATAATGCAAATTGTATGTAAGTAGAAGAACCTCAAGCATTTAAGATATAAATATGTAGACTCTCTTTCTAGCTACAACTATATATCATAAAAACTTCCTCACCACCCACCCAAGTTTCCCAATCTTGTATTGTAGCCATGACAGAAAGACATCCAAATGATGGCGTATACGAGTTGCTCATCAACACAACACAAACATCCGCAAACCTTCAGCCTAAAAGCTCAATATTATCTCTATTTGACTACCCTCCTGGTTTTACGCGGAAGGTAACATGCCATTTTTACGATGATTCATTTCATATTATATTTATAACGATTTAAATCAATGATGTTTTGCAAACAGGTGGTGGCGGAAGTGGTGGCTACATTCTTGTTGGTGTTTGTGACTTGTGGCGCTGGTATACTTGCCACAAGTGATAACCGCAAAGTGTCACAACTTGGAGCCTCAATTACGGGTGGGCTTATTGTAACTGTGATGATCTATTCTGTGGGACACATATCCGGTGCACACATGAACCCAGCCGTCACATTTGCTTTCGCTACTGGTGGACATTTCCCTTGGGTTCAGGTACCTGACTACACCTGCTTGAACACGTTGTTATATTGGGACAATACATCTCAAAAGATTAGAACCATAAATTAAAGCATATGTGGTTAATACGACAAGGATGGGAAATTGAGTCCTTAAGACCATGCCATGCCAAGTCAGCTGTGAAATTATGTAGGCCACCTGCGGATTTATCAATACATGGATACTAATTCGTGTCTAATTAGACCAATTAGCTTTTGCTTTTACTTCTACAACATGTTAAGTTATCTAGAGTACTATATCATACTATAAATAAATAAATTAATATAACTCAAGCCCCAAGGATAGAGACAAATTACATCATATCCACACCCTACCAATAACTTTGCTATAAGTGGGATATACCATATATTTGTTTATTTGTTTGTTACATTAGACCTTTTTGGTGAGTCAAATAACTAATCTGACTAGCTCGATCTATGCAGGTCCCTATATACGCCGCAGCACAACTAACAGGGTCCATATCAGCTTCCTTTGCCCTAAGGGCATTGTTAGAAGAGACAAAAGATTTGGGCACAACAACACCTTCAGGGTCAGATGTACAAGCTTTGATTATGGAGATCATCGTCACTTTTTCTATGATGTTTGTCACTTCAGCTGTCGCTACTGACGCTAAAGCGGTAAAAATACATGTTTTACATTTAAAAAGTATTAAAACTGTGGAATATTTAATACTTAGAATAAAAAAATTTGTTATATAAGAAATAAAATTGTTAAAATGTTTTCAGGTAGGAGAGCTATCAGGTATGGCAGTTGGGTCAGCGGTATGCATAACTTCCATTTTAGCAGGGTACAACTTTAAAATTATATATAATATTTTAAACTATTTATTTGTTAATAAATCAAACAAATATCTTATCAAACATGCATATATAATTTGCAGGCCAGTGTCAGGAGGATCGATGAATCCAGCACGAACCATTGGACCTGCATTAGCTAGCAACAACTTTAAGGCCATTTGGGTGTACATTGTCGGTCCGGTATTAGGGACTGTATCGGCGGTGATGTGCTACAGTTTCATTCGATATACTGATAGACCAGTTCAATCTATATCTTCTTTTAAACTTGGAAGGACGAAGAGTAATGTCGAAGATGTTTAAGAGAAAGATTCTCTTAGTTTGGTGTAATGCTATTAATTAGTTAGATGTTATATGAAATCAAAGAGCTTCAATGAAGCTTAGTGAAATGTTATATGATATCAAAGAGCTTCAACGAAGCTCACCACATTAGTCTATGTGTATATTTCATAATAAATAGTTGGATGTGTGATTCTCTTGGGTGCAATTATCATATTTGTAATTCCCTACACTTCAATTAGAAAAATCAAACGTTATGCTGGCCCTGTTCTATCAATCATAGAATTTTACCGTTCAAAAAAAAAAAAGCAAAATCAAACGTGTTGTTTTCATGTTGAATATCATAAATCACAATTATTGCAAATTAAGAATGATTAACAACCAAAGGAAATTCCTCCAGCTTAATGGACAAATTACGGGTTGGAAAAATATTGTGAACTTGATTTCTAGCCTGAAAATTAATGGGAAGGGTATAAACCGGCTGATCTTGGGTAAGGTTGGGAACAGGGAGGAGATTCGTTTCTGGTTGGACACTTGGGTAGGTGATATGCCTTTTGTGGAATGATGGCCACATTTGTTCGGTTTGGAACTGTTTAAACTTTGCAGGTCGCAGAAAGAAGGGATGTGAGCCAAGGTAATAGCAGATTTGTGTGGAACTGGTCTAGACAGTCAGAGTCAGATGCTGAGATTAAGGAATGGCAAGAATGTCAGGAGCTCCTTAGTAGGGCTTCATTTTCAATTAATGAGGATTCTTGGAAGTGGATCAGTGACAATCAGGAAGGATTCTCAGTTAAGGCTGTCAAATCGGTTCTTATTGAGGATAGAGGAGTCAGCCATCCCCCTATCTTTGAATGGTGTAAATGGGTGCCGCTTAAATACAATATCATGGCGTGGAGTGGTAATCTGGATAGATTAGCTATGAGAGCTAATTTAAGAAGAAGGAATGTGAATATTACTTCAGTTTTGTGCCCTTTTTGCGAAGAAGTTGAGGAAACGATGGAGCACTTCTTTACTACTTGTTCGGTGGCAGAGAGGGTTTGGTCGGCTTTCAGTGCTTGTAAATTGCCTCAGATATATGCTTTCGATTTCAAGGACATTATGGAGACACACAATTTCACGCAACTAGGTAAGAGAGCTAAGAGTATCATTCATGGTTTGGTGATTATTTCATGTTGGTGCATCTGGAAAGGAAGAAATGAATTGGTTTCCAAAAAGATCAGATGCAGTCCGCAAGATATTTTAGGGGAGATAAAATCGAGAATATATGGATGGGCTAGAAATAGATCTTCTTGTAAAAATATTAGATGGGTGGATTTGTGTAAACACCCGATGTATATGCTGTAATTGTCTACCATTTGCCCATTTAGGCCGGGGGTGTTGTTTGTTGTCTGGCTTTTTGCCCATTTGGATCGGAGGTGTTTCTTAATGAAGTTTACTTTTCAAAAAAAAAAAAAAAACTGATTCATACGGGCTCCCATACACTACAAAATAAAGGAGTGTCAACAAGGGTCAAATTAGTTGAGCTCCACAGAAACATGTCCTTGGAACATCCTTCTAGGTGCCCGATTCCAACATATTTCCGATAGAATTTCAATGGCACGAGAGCACTAGAGCATGCCATGGGTAATCCATACATTTTTAAAGTACTTAATTTGTTTTAAAGTATAAATTTCATAAATATGAAAAGTAAAATATAATTATAAATCTGAAACTTACTTATAATAAAGTTATATACACTATATAAACCGAATAAAATTTCATCACAATAGAGAGTTAAATCCATTAAATATCGATACATCAAATACCAAAACATCAAATCCAAGATCGCAAGCTCTATTTAATTATGATCTCGCTAACTTGCGACTATTTCTAAAAATATGATCATAATGAGTTAAATACATTAAATACCAGCACCGAACTCGAAATATCTTAAATTCAGATGTCCGGATTTTCGGATTCAGAGATATCCAAAATATTTTAAGTAAATATTTTTTTTTTATATTCATATTTTAAGTAAATATTTTTGTTTTATATTCATTACTTATAATCTATATATCTATATAACTATATAAAGCAAATCTGATATTTTAAGTAAATATTTTTGTTTTATATTCATTACTTATAATCTATATATCTATATAACTATATAAAGCAAATCTGATGGACGGTAATGTAATTTTACGATGCGAACAAGTTTTGAAGCAGCATGCACAAAGAAATGCAACACATTTTAGAAGGGTAGAATGGGAAAGTGCTCAATATTTTAAGACACTTCAGGGTTATAATGGTAAATTTATCATATTCCTATAGTTAAATGGTAAATTTTATCTCCACCTTTACCCTTTTAAACCTTCCTCTATCCTCACCACTTAGTACTTACCTTGCCTGCTCTTTAATTTTTTTTTTCAACGAGCGGTGGTTGAGATACCTTTGGAACTAGATTCTCCATCATTCGTGACCACTTAATTCGTTTTATGTTTTGGGTTTCGTTGGTTAAATAATCCAGCAACTGTTCAATGGAAAATCACTCTCATTGGACCACCATAGCAATAGCAGGTATTACCTCCAATCTCAACACTTATCCTCTTTTCTTTGCCCTGTTGTTCTCATTGTTGTTATTAGATTTCTACAGGTTGCTTTCACCATAGCTGTGCAAACAAGGTATACTCCATTCTTCAATTTCATGTTTCTGCTTGTAATCATGTATTACGAATTTAGCTTTATTTTCTTTCTTGTGCGTTGTCATTATCTGCCTCCCTGTGATGTTGATTTTGGTTTTGACTTGGTTATGTTGTGGATCGAATTTGTTTACTGAATTGAATGATATTTAGTTGGGATATTGATATATATCAAATTTAGGCTGAATGTATGTGAATTTCTATGAGTTAGATTTAGGTATAGACATTTGTTTAGATGTTTTTGGCATACTTCCTAATCCATGATGCTCGCATATGTTAACAAGAAGTAAATCCAAGCGACGATGAAGAGGAACACCATTGTTGTGATTGGGCGGAAAACTAGGGTTATGATGAAGATGAGCAACTAGTATTGGTGTTGGCAGGTATATGCATCTGGGTAACTGGTCTACGTCTTTATATTTGTGTGTGAAAGCTAAGATGAAATTAAAAGAACTTTTACACCTAATGCCATGATGCCTGTATGTTATTTCTTAAGGCACCTTATGTGTATTTTTTAAATAAAAGCGAAGTTTTTTTTTTTTGTGCGTTCAAGTTTTGAAGCAGCATGCACAAAGAAATGCAACACATTTTAGAAGGGTAGAATGGGAAAGTGCTCAATCTTTTAAGACACTTCAGGCTTATAATGGTAAATTTATCATATTCCTATAGTTAAATGGTAAATTTTCTGTCCACCTATACCCTTTTGACCCTTCCTCTACCCTCATCCCTTAGTACTTACCTTGCCTGCTCTTTAATTTTTTTTTCAACGAGCGGTGGTTGAGATGTCTTTCAAACTAGATTCTCCATCATTCGTGACCACTTAATTCGTTTTACATTTTGGGTTTCGCTGGTTTCATAAGCCGGCAACCGTTCAATCTAAAATCACTCTCACTGGACCACCATAGCAATAGCAAGTATTACCTCCAAACTCAACACTTATCCTCTTTTCTTTGCCCAGTTGTTCTCATTGTTGTTATTAGATTTCTACATGTTGCTTTCACCATAGTTGTGCAACCAAGGTATACTCCATTCTTCAATTTCATGTTTCTGCTTGTAATCATGTATTCCGAATTTAGCTTTATCTTCTTTCTTGTGCATTGTCATTATCTGCCTCCCTGTGATGTTGATTTTGGTTTTGACTTGGTTATGTTGTGGATCAAATTTGTTCACTGAATTGAATGATATTTAGTTGGGATATTGATCTATATGAAATTTAGGCTGAATGTATGTGAATTTCTATGAGTTAGATTTAGGTATAGACATTTGTTTAGATGTTTTTTGCATCCTTCCTAATCCACGATGCTCGCATATGTTAACAAGAAGTAAATCCAAGTGATGATGAGGAGGAACACCATTGTTGTGATTGGGCGGAAAACTAGGGTTATGATGAAGATGAGCAGTTGGTACTGGTGTTGGCAGGTATATACATCTGGGTAACTGGTCTACGTCTTTCTTTTTGTGTGTGAAAGCTAAGATGAAATTAAGAGAACTTTTACACCTAATGCCATGATGCCTGTATGTTATTTCTTAAGGCACCTTATGCGTATTTTTTAAATAAAAGCGAAGTATTTTTTGTGCGTACAAGTTTTGAAGCAGCATGCACAAAGAAATGCAAAACATTTTAGAAGGGTAGAATTGGAAAGTGTTCAATATTTTAAGACACTTCAGGGTTAAATTTATCATATTCCTATAGGTAAATGGTAAATGTTATGTCCACCTTTACCCTTTTGACCCTTCCTCTACCCTCACCACTTAGTACTTACCTTGCCTGCTCTTTAATTTTGTTTTTCAACGAGCGGTGGTTGAGATACCTTTCGAACTAGATTCTCCATCATTCGTGACCACTTAATTCGTTTTACATTTTGGGCTTCGTTGGTTAAATAATCCAGCAACCGTTCAATGGAAAATCACTCTCACTGGACCCATGGGCGGATCTACATGTATCGTTACGGGTTTACGCGAACCCACTGAGTTTCGAAATTTTAATGGAAAATACATATAAAAACCTCAAGTGAACCCATAAATAAATTAAGAAGTGATCCCATATCAAAAACTAGTTCACTGTTGCAGCGAAAAGTGGTTTTCATTATACTTATTGTGCCAAGTTCGATTCTCGGTACTTTCACTATTTGCAAGGCTTTTTCTCTTTTTATAGTATGAAGTTTTCAACATGATCACGTAAAACATGGCCTCAAATTTCAAATAAGAATATGAAACGATTACTACATGCTTTTTTTTGAGTAAATTAACATTTAATAGAAAAAATTGGCTAAGTTGACAAAAAAAACAAATTTTCTGGACAAATTTAATGTTAGGATGCACTGAGAAACCAAAAATCATGAACAAGTAACTTCATTATTTTTTCTCATATAAAAGTTTAAAAGATGAGGATTTGAGGTATGCATTTCATTAAATCTTTTTAGACTTCAGTAGAATATGATAGTAACTGTTAGTCATACCAATATCATATAATTTAATTATTTTTAAATACACTATAGTAGCTAAAATGACGTCACGCAAAGGATTGTTAGAAAAATCTTTATGAATTTATCATAAAACGGCAACTTTGGTTTGACCATGAAATATTGGGTCCGACCCGAACCGGCCCGGCCCGGCCCAAAATTCCAACGTTTGTGTGTGAAAAATCTAACCACCGAAAAATTGTGAACCCACGGAAAAAAAATCCTGGATCCTCCACTGACTGGACCACCATACAATAGTAGGTATTACCTCCAAACTCAACACTTATCCTCTTTTCTTTGCCCTGTTGTTCTCATTGTTGTTATTAGATTTCTACAGGTTGCTTTCACCATAGTTGTGCAAACCCGGTATACTCCATTCTTCAATTTCATGTTTCTGCTAGTAATCGTGTATTCCAAATTTAGCTTTATTTTCTGTCTTGTGCGTTGTCATTATCTGCCTCCATGTGATGTTGATTTTGGTTTTGATTTGGTTATGTTGTGGATCAAATTTGTTTACTGAATTGAATGATATTTAGTTGGGATATTGATCTATATCAAATTTAGGCTGAATGTATGTGAATTTCTATGAGTTACATTTAGGTATAGACATTTGTTTAGATGTTTTTGCCATCCTTCCTTATCCACGATGCTCGCATATGTTAACAAGAAGTACATCCAAGCGACGATGAGGAGGAACACCATTGTTGTGATTGAGCGGAAAACTAGGGTTATGTTGAAGATGAGCAGTTGGTACTGGTGTTGGCAGGTATATACATCTGGGTAACTGGTCTTCGTCTTTATTTTTGTGTGTGAAAGCTATGATGAAATTAAGAGAACTTTTACACCTAATGCCATGATGCCTGTATGTTATTTCTTAAGGCACCTTATGCGTATTTTTTAAATAAAAGCGAAGTTTTTTTTTTGTCAGATAATGTTTAGGCTTCTCTTTTTCATCGGCGAATGCACTTTATTACCCAGATTTTTCAACCTTCTTCATCAGGGAAATATATAGCGGTGAGAAACTAGGAATGATGGAACTTGGAATTGTAATATGGGATCTTGATATTGCTTGGAGAATTTGATTCTTGTAATTGTAGGTTTTTAATTTTTTTTTAATTTCTTTTAATTTTTTTAATTGCAATATTCGAATATTATTTTAACGTGCTCTCTGTTGAATTGGGGTTTAACAACAAAATATATAATTTTCTTTGGTATGAAAATGGATATATTATTTAGTGAGGCATGTACCGCCGAGGTATTCAAGAGGCATATATAACGTAAGTCGAACCTACGGGGAACAATTCAAATTGAGGTATCTTATCTTTTCTGAGTTTTTTTATCTGTCTAAATCGGCGGGTTGGGTAACAGTTCAAATTGAGTTTGGGTTGATCCATTTGACAAATTTGACACATGGTCTTGTGAGTAATGTGATGAACAACTACATAACAAATACAAAGAATGGTTAATGAAGACGAGAAGTTTGCGAAAGAAAACAAGTAAAAGTGAGACATCATAGACACAAAAAACCAAGCCTATTCAGTTATTTACCGGACTGAAAAACATTAGAAGAATTGGGATATAGGGTTTGTTGGTTCAGCCCAAGATCAAACACATAAACTCACGTATGTAATTTGCAAACTGTTGAAACTTTATTACTTATAAAAATGAGAGTACAAAAGCCTTACTGCCACTAACCTATTTATAATAAACAAAAGACATGCAAAAACAATTAAGCTAACGTGCTCTTATATTTCAGCAACTTCTATGCCAACGTTCACACGATAAGCTCCATATAACTCGGTCAACATGGAGTAGTTCTTCTGCTAACCCATTCTAAGTGCATGAACCGTAACTGACTTTACCCGGTACTCAAACCGAACCGACCCGAAACATCAAGATTAATTCTAACATTCACCCCCTTAATCTTGATGTCGGTCTAGCATCACTTTCTATTTGAACCATTATGATCCGTTCTTCCTCTTTCTACATGAACACTTTTGGTCTTCGGTTCATGACTCGGTCTAATGTGAACTCTCGGTCTTTGTTCACAATCTCGGTCTTTCTTTCGATCATTAGGTCTAAGCTTTCTTTCGATAAAAGCGTCTTTCGGTCTACGATCTTTCTTGGTCTATCTTGGTGTGAACCTTCGGTCATGGTCACACTTACGGTCTCGGTCATGTCGTTCGGTCTTTTGCGGCTTGTCGGTCTATAGTGGTCTTCTTTGTTTCCCACCAGAACTCTCTTTCCGGCAGCGGTTACGGTCTTCTATGTCTCCCGTCGGAACAAGCTTTCCAACTGCGGTCTTCTTATCACCGGTTCCTCTTCTCCGGCGACGGCGGTCTTTGCTGCTTTGGCAGCCGGTCTTCACACCTCTTCTCACGATTCACATGAAACGCCTCCTTCTTCTACTTCGATCACCAATACCAAGCGATCTCTTGAACACCCTTCAACGAAATTTTCTCTTCTCAACCCCGTAGGTTAGAGGGCTGCACCCCCTTGCTCGAAACCGACTCTCAAACCAGCACTCGTTTCAACCTCCGCTCTGATACCAAATGTTGGTTCAGCCCAAGATCAAACACACAAACTCACGTATGTAATTTGCAAACTGTTGAAACTTTATTACTTATAAAAATGAGAGTACAAAAGCCTTACTGCCACTAACCTATTTATAATAAACAAAAGACATGCAAAAACAATTAAGTTAACATGCTCTTATATTTCAGCAACTTCTAAGCCAACGTTCACATGATAAGTTCCATATAACTCGGTCAACATGGACTAGTTCTTCTGCTAACCCATTCTAAGTGCATGAACCATAACTGACTTTACCTGGTACTTAAACCGAACCGACCCGAAACATCAAGATTAATTCCAACAGGGTTCCCGCCCCTATTAAAGAGAAAGGCGAGGAAAAAGATGGATTGCTCAAGGACGCCATATTTGGTGGGTCAACACAGGCCATAAAAGCCGCCATGGCTGCTCTTAACCAAGAAGATACAACTTGAACAGTCACTGTACAACCAGCTTGGTGCTAGACATGCATTTTAATTAAAAAAAGGTTATTATTTTTTTTAGGTTGGAGTAGTAATTTGCTCGTCTAAACCTATATATGGAAAAAGAATGATGTCGGAGATCAAACTGGTTACATTGTAGGAATGTCTACTTGTTACTTGGAAAAAGAATTCTGTGCAACCAATCTTAGGAAAGGGAGTTGGCTGAGCTTCAACATAACTCACACATGGAGTTGATCAGAATTACGGTTGAAGCAAGATACAAAGACACTCAGGCAGATATCAGGGGTATAAAAGAAGCCCTTGCAAAGTTAACCGGCACCTACCATGCACTTGTGTTTGAAAAAGAGGCTCAAGATGATGCCAAAAGGGGGGGGGGGAGAATGATTCATTAAGAAAATTGTATGCTGATCCGAAAGCTAAACCAAAAGGTCAGCCAAAACAGAAGCCAGAATCTGCCAAAGACACTTTTGCAACATCTGCTGAAAAATCTGATATTGGAAAGAAAAAAGGGAGTTGATGAAACCCTGAGCATCCAAACAGATGAAGAGATTGTTGAAAAGCAGAAGAGAAAAGACACAAAAGAAAGCAAAGCAGATGTTTTAAAGAAGGAACTGGAGGATAAGAGGAAAAGAGAAAACCAAGCACAAAACATTGGAACTTCTGAGAGAAGAAAATCTTTTAGAAACAATAGACCATCACTTGCCACATTCCCTAAGAAAACCACTTCTTCTAAAAAGCCAACCACTACTAAACCTTCACCACAAAAACCATCACCACAAAAACCACCTCAAAAGAAGCAGAAAACAACTTCATCATCACCACTACCATCATCCAAAGCAATAGATGTTGATGTATCAAAAGCATCAGCAGATGTTAAGGCAACAACTGTTGAGACACCAGTGGTTTCAGCAGTTGTTAGCCAAACCACTGCCACCTCCATTCACTTCGATTCCACACCATCAACAAAACCACCAACACCTCAAAGTTTCCCCTCACAATCAAACTTTTCACCCAAACCACCATCCCCATCTAAAACTCCTCATCCTCCAAAGTTTACTTATGCTAGAAAAAGGAAGTTTGTGGTGCTTGAAGACGAGAAAGAAATACCAGCACCAACTGCTTTATCATCTGTTCCTGTCTCATTATTCATTCCACCCTCATCACCAAAAACCAATCCAGTCAAACATCCACCCACTGGATACATCCCATGAAACATTCCCCTGGAAACTTAATATCCTCTTGAACTAATTACAGTCCAATCTAAAATGGAATAGTTCTACAAAGTAGAGGATCCATCCCAAAGAACCTTCCCATATCTGTATGGCTAGAGAACACCACAAAATATGGATGAATACTTGAAGTTGAAAGCAAACCAAGCTCACAACATTGCAAAAGAAGAGAGTAAAGGGCAAGGTGACAGGAGATACCAAAGTCTCCATCAACATGGGCTAAGTAAATTCAGGAAACTAGAAGACATCGCTAGAGACTTGAGTAAATCCATGTCTGAGTTACCACCAACTGCTGACCTTCAAAAGGAACTAAGGGTTGATTATTTAAACATCATCATGGATACCCAGCCCTACAAAGCCAACAAGTCTCAATTCAAGGATTGGCCTCTTGATGCTCTTAAAGATGAAATCAACAGGATTGAAATGATGAATAAAGATACTCAAATGAAGAAATCTGCACCCAACTGGAACAAATTCAAGAAGGTTGATGTGTATGAAGCATTGAGGTACAAAAGGAAGAGAGTAGAGCTTGTTGCAGCTAACTATGGGACTGCTAGATCCATTGTAAGATGGTCTAAGCAGAATGTTGATCTAACTTTTAAACAGTTAGAAGAGCTTAGAAAGACAGATCCAACCCTTCTTTAGAAGCCAGTGTATGACGATGAAACCACTACTGATAGGCCTCAGCAGAACCATTCCCTTAAAAAGTTGTTCTCATCATCTGCTCCACCCATCAGTGCCTTGAATCAGCTAAAAAGGCAGAAGCAGATTGATGAGGAAGATGAAAAGAGGGATGCTAAATACAGAAAAGAGGCTATCAGAAATCAACTACAATTTGGATTGGATGATGCTTCTCTACAACTTCAAGCTCAAGTTGCTGAAACACTCAAAAAATTGGCAAGCAGACCTTAATCCCCAAACTCATCACAAGTAAAACTTCTCCCTAAAAAGCCATCAGATCCAAAAATACTAAAGTGGAAGTCTAACAAAGATACATACGTATTGACTCTGATCAGGTCTAATGGTAGTGTTGAAAAGCTATCAAGGGAGGATGCATTTGGTCTGGATGCAGGTGACCTCGAAGACTTATTGAATCTTCAACTGCACAGGGATGCAGAAGACATTGATTCTTTGGATTTTGAGCTCCAATTCAAAGGGCAAATCCGGGAACTGTTGATGAGAAAATAAACATCAGGAATGATGGAGAGTTTTGGCATCATCTATTCTAGGAGGAGATTGTTGGCCCATGTGATCCTTCCTTGAAGAACAAATGATACAAAGCCAAAACTCATCTGCAACAGATGATCCAGAATAACAGTGCTTTGAACATCTTTTCCTTCCAATGGCAGTGGCATATAACATCTGATGATTTATAAAGACTGTTGGTTACTAAAGTCTGTTACACACAAAAGTCTGATGATATACAAAGTCTGTTGAACAATCAACTGTTGAAGTCAAAGAACTGCTAGAAGTCAAAGGCCTGATCAACCTTCATGGAAAGCACTGCTTAGTATTCATCAGTTGTTGAGCATCATCAGGGGATAGCATGCATCAGTGTTTGTTTAATCATTGTCTAATGTAACAGTGTCTGTAATCAACAGTGTTTAGAGGTTGTTAAGATTGTTAGTTGTCACTGTCTAGGTGATGTCAGCAAAGATGCCACAGTGTTTAGGATTGTACTATAAATAGACAGTGCATGTACTGTTCTATTAGCTCTTTGCTCACACTTACATTTTGTACGAACTAACATTGTGAGCTCATGCTGATGGGGAGAAAGTGTTGACGGGTAGTCCGTAGGACAACCCTTAAGTGGTATAAATGATAATAAAATCCTACATTTAATCGGGTAGTTGTCTAGAATTAGATAACTACGGTTGTTTGTGTTTCAGGTACAAACGGGAGCTTAAAATGGAAGGAACACGGAGAATAAATGAAAAAATCAATTTTTGGAATTGAAGAATTAAGAGGATAGCATGATAGAGGACGAAATTACGAGAACGTAGGCGAAAACAATGAAGAAAACGGAGTTGAAACGAAAAAGTTATGCTGAAAACAAGTTTTCATGTTGAAGCATGCCGTAAGCTACGGCAAGGGCCGTAGCTTACGGCGCCGACTGGCACTTTTTGTCACCGTATGACAGTTTAAAGCCACTGTAAGCCATTCCAAGCCACCGTAAGCTACGGTGGCCACCGTAGCTTATGGTGCTGACCTGCGTAAATGTGTAACTTCACCTTTTAATGCGGATTTATGGTGTCTTTTCACCTCTAGTCATTCCCATTCAGTTACACACAGTTCTAGGGGCGATTTCTAGTGTTCTTGGTGCTTGAAGACAATTTCCAATCATTCGGTTTGTGTTTTTAATTGTTATGAACATTAAAACTTGTGTGAGGATGATGATTCAAACCATGAGTGGCTAAACTCTTGATGACTATCTTTGGTTGAAGGTTTGTATTAGACTTTATGCTTGATTTCCTAATTTCTAGAGTTACAAACTTTGTCTTTATGATTGTTTGTTATGTTGTGTGATTGATTGTTTGTAAATTGTTGATTCTTATGTTAATCTAATTTGAAACCATACGTTCTTGGTGCCGTTGGCAATCGAGATATCATGGGTAGAATTAGGATTGGGTAAGGGTTAATTGGTCATCGGTAACAACCTCACGTTCTAGGAATCTGAGTACTTAGTTCCCTTTTATCACAACAAGTAATTACACATGAACTATGTCTATGTAGTTCTTTCTAGTGAATGATAGCATATATGTCAAAGCAAACCGGAAACTAAAGATGGTCATTTGTCTCTAAATTGTTTACAAACCAAAACTTTCATTTTGCAAATTAGAATAGTAATTTAGTTTTTAAAACTCAACCAACCAAACCAACTCTTGCATTTTACTTTCATTACATTTAGTTTAACTTGGTTAATTTAGACACACTTTTAAATAACACATTTTCCACAAACTCTCTGTGTTCGATACCCACTTACCACTAGCTATTAATAGTATTTGGATTAAATTTAATTGTGACCACGACATCACGTCAAATTTTGGTGCCGCTGCCGGGGAGTAGTGCGCAACGTGTGTTATTTTTGATCTTTTTAAGTTTGTTATTTTTCTGGTTTACGCTGGGTGTGTTAGTGTGCAGGTATTTACAGGTGCATGCGTACTAGAAGCTCTCACAAGCTATCACCATTGGCATTTGATCCAGAAATTGAACGGACTTTGAGAGGAAACAAAATTTTGCTAAGAGAAAACAAAATCAGCGGTTCACCAACAACACCTACTACACCAGTTACACCAATCAGAAACATGAATCCACCACCACCACCCACTACGGGTGAGCTTACACCACCCTTTATACCATCTTCAACACAACCGTCACTAAATACTACCATTCCTACATCCACACAAGAAATCAAACCAACCAACACTACCTCACCTGAGAATACACAACCTGAACATTCTTTCAGTTACAACCCTACATCATCCGCTGTTCCAGCTTATTCATCATGTTTCCCATCATCTGGCCAACCATCATCATCACAAATACCACTACCTAACTTATACCAAACAGGTCCATCGATTATCCATTCTACTCCATTTCAACCGGGAGTGCAATTTCAACATACTTCGGGAGTAAGACAAGATGGGTTCGAAGATGGGTATGATGACGATTTTGGGGGATATGATGAAGAAGGGTACATGTATGGAGGTGATGGAGATAAAGGGGAGTTTACTTACATACAAGGACACAATCAAAGAATGTCAAGTGTTGGTAGGATTCTTCAACAACAAATTATACCTCAACAATTGCCACCACAAGGTCCACCGATTCAAAGGCAAGTTCGACAACAACAACATGTGGGGCCAAGGTTTCAACCAACTCCACAACAATTTGGGCCTCCACGAATGCAAGTTCAAAGACCAATGGGTCCTATATGCCCGATAGTTCGGTTGGGGGTACCAAGAAGACATCTTCGAGAACACGCGAGAGGCATAGAAGCACATTTCAGGCCGGTAATCACTCACAATCCTTCACCGGTAGTTATTCCTTACAATGACCAAGGGAGGACATTTGAAGTGAGAACCAATTCATTACAAAGTTTGCCAAAGTATAAGGGTCTAGCAACGGAAGAGCCTTATTTTCACTTGGAGGCTTATGACTCGATTTGCAATACTCTTGGAAGTCAAGGATTTTCGGCTAATGATATCAAATTGGTGCTATTTCAATTCTCCTTAGAAGATAAGGCGAAAAAGTGGTTTTACACCCTACCTTCGGCATCTATCTATACATGGGCGGAAATGCAACAAATCTTCTTGGATGAATTTTATACCGCTCAAAAGACAAATGATGCTAGAAACGGGTTGAGATGTTTTCAACAACAATCGGGTGAGATGTTCCATGAAGCATTCGAACGGTTTAACATGATGATCAAGAATTTCCCTCATCATGGGATAGAGCTATGGGAGTTGATGAATGCTTTTCACGAGGGGTTGAGTGCCGAAGATGCTCGTGACTTGAGGTCTATCACAAATGGCACTTTTGGCACAAATTACGAGCATGACGATTGGGAATTTTTGGAGCAAATGGCGGTCACATCAAAAAGAAAAGCTCAAGCATCAAGGAGGGCACGACCGGCCATTACCCGAACTCAAGTGCATGAGGTAGACGATGGTAATGTTCAAACTTCTAATCAAATTTATGATGTTTGTGCACTTTGTAATGAGTTAGGACATGCGGCTGAAAATTGCCAAGGAGTGGTGGAAGGGCAATATGAGGAGGTGAATGCTTTGCAAGGGCAAGGAGGGGGTGGTAGAAATTACAATATGAATTCTAACACTTACTACCCCGGTTTGAGAAACCATCCAAACTTCTGCTACGGGAATCCCTCGAATCAAGCCAACCCAAATTTTCAAGGAGCTCAAGGTAATTTTGCACCTCGCCAACAATACAATCAAGGGAACTATCGAGGTGGAAATAATTATGGCTACCAAGGGCAATCACACCAAACAGGTCAAGGTGGTTCGGGTCAAACTTCATCAAGCGGAAATGAGGTCATGGAGATGCTCAAGGCAACGCAACTAGAGATGCAGCGAAGAAATCAAATGGATGATGTTCGCATGCAAAAAGCTGAAATCCGTGACAAAGCGATTCAATCGTTGACCACTCAAATGGGTCAACTTGCAAGTGACATGCCATTATTGAAGAAAGTAAAAGGTCAATCCCCAAGTGACACGGTGATAAATCCCAAGAACACAAAAAGCATTAACATCAATGTGGTAAGCACCATTCCAAATACTAAATTTAATGAAACATTGCTAACTTCCTCATATCAAGTGAAATCAGGTTTGGAAAAAGATGCCAAAGTCGAGAATGATAAAGAGTATGGAGCGCCAATCGTGCCTATCCGAGTGGGGAAACTAAAAATTCCTCATGCATTATTGGATTATGGGGCGAGCATGAGTGTGTTACCAGGTGATCTATACGACATGTATGATTTTGGTCCGCTTCAGGATGTAGACACCATGGTGAGTTTGGCGGATGAAAGTTGGAGGCGTCCACGGGGAATTGTTAAGAATGTTATGATTCGGTTGGGAGAATTCGAATACCCGGTGGATTTTCTGGTTTTAGATTATGCTACTACCATGATGGTGTCACAACAAAGGGTGATTTTGGGTCGACCATTTCTCTATACGGCAAATGCTCAAATCGATTGTAGAGAAGGAATCATTACCATGATCGAAAAGAACCGTAAGTTGTCATTTGATGTTCAGACTAAGATGATTAGTTACGATTTTGTTGAGGCGAAGGATAGCGGGTTTAGTGAAAAGGTGTTTCAAAGAGTGAGAAGAAATTACCCACTGGATCGTGAAGAAAAGCATAAGGGTTCAAGCAAGAGTGTATTTGATTACCCACCGAGTCGAAACGAGACGGATGCATTTTGCTCAATGGCACGAGGAAGTGATGGAGGTGGCTGGAACCGCTTCTTTGAGCCACCTTAAATGGGGGTGGCACGGTCTGGCTGAAGACCTGAAAACTTAGCGCTGCTCGGGAGGCAACCCGAGGTTTTTAACTGATCTTGTTATTTCTTTAGTTTTCTACATTTCAGGGCCATGGAAACACTCAAGTGTGGGGAAGATTTGCGGATATTTGTGTGAAGGTGGTGATAGGAAATTGGATCATTTACAATATCTGTTGTGTCAAACTTCACCAGGTCAATGTACTTTTTCCTTAGACTTGTCATGTTCTTTAGCTTTGAAATATTGTTAGTTTATTAGTTTGCTTTTGTTTATAAAAAAAAAAAAAAACAAAGTTGATGTTTTTGGTGTTTAAGCGATCTTCCCTTCAAAACCATACATTGGGGACAATGTATCCCAAGTGTGGGGATGAGGGGAAATTTTTAAAAAATTTCAGAAAATTGTAAATTTTTAAAAATCAAGTGACAATGATCCGAATTTAACATTTGAATACAAAACCGCATGATACACCGGCATCCCATATTCCCTTGTTCTTTCTTGGTGAGAGTTGAGCCATCTCTTTGAATTTATTAGAAATATTTTTCTTTGATGAGAGTGGCAATGGGTGGGGGTACATTAGAACTTGTGCTTAGATGCGGTTTGAGGCCTTAGCTTTGCATGAATGTGAAAATGATAAGAGCATTTAGGTAGCCTCGTCATGATGAGTGCGAGTGTGGGATTTGGGGGGTTGGACCTCATAAATTATATATATGAGCATGGTAGTGAGACGGGCGGGGGTTTGGACTTTAGTAGCCCATTTGAGCTTTGAGCCGATCTTTTGTTAACCCGTGGCTACTTTCTCTTAAAAACATTAACCCGTATTTGACCCGGTCTATTAGTATAATCATCTTGTTCTAGTATGCTTGTTTGTTATGTTTGTTAAATCGAAAGAAAAAGAAAAAAGAGAGATGAAAAAAAAGAAGAAAAAAAAAGAGAAAAAACAATGAGAAAAAAAGAGAAAAAGAGATTGATGTATTGTATATAGATGTTATGTTTAGATAGAAATAAAAGACTGGGTCGAATCATTAGCTACTAAATATATTTCCATTTCCTACCCGTATGCCTAGCCGTGTTACAACCTTTAAGTCCCTTTGATTCGCATGCATGTTTAGCAAATTCTTTAGGCGAAGGACCGATTTGAGTACAAGCATATTATTGTTCAACTACCCATTTACCTTAAGTGTGTTCTAGCTCATTTTTGCTAGTATTATTTGTCACTGAGAGGAGAGTTATTGTGAGGGGTGTGTTATGCGCGGTTTTAAGAAAGAATTAGTAAATGAGGACATTTGTTTGCTTGGTTTGTGCTTGATCGCTTGAATAAATTGTGTTTTGTTGAACGGGTTGCTTGGGGCAAGCAACGGTTAAGTGTGGGGATGTGACGGGTAGTCCGTAGGACAATCCTTAAGTGGTATAAATGATAATAAAATCCTACATTTAATCGGGTAGTTAGATAACTACGGTTGTTTGTGTTTCAGGTACAAACAGGAGCTTAAAATGAAAGGAACACGGAGAATAAATGAAAAAATCAATTTTTGGAATTGAAGAATTAAGAGGATAGCATGATAGAGGACGAAATTACGAGAACGTAGGCGAAAACGGTGAAGAAAACGGAGTTGAAACGAAAAAGTTATGCTGAAAACAAGTTTTTATGTTGAAGCGGGCCGTAGCTTACGGCGCCGACTGGCACTTTTTGTCACCGTATGACAGTTTAAAGCCACCGTAAGCCATTCCAAGCCACCGTAAGCTACGGTGGCCACCGTAGCTTACGGTTCTAACCTGCGTAAATGTGTAACTTCCACCTTTTAATGTGGATTTATGGTGTCTTTTCACCTCTAATCATTCCCATTCGGTTACACATAGTTCTAGGGGCGATTTCTAGTGTTCTTGGTGCTTGAAGACAATTTCCAATCATTCGGTTTGTGTTTTTAATTGTTATGAACATTGAAACTTGTGTGAGGATGATGATTCAAGCCATGAGTGGCTAAACTCTTGATGACTATCTTTGGTTGAAGGTTTGTATTAGACTTTATGCTTGATTTCCTAATTTCTAGAGTAACAAACTTTGTCTTTATGATTATTTGTTATGGTGTGTGATTGATTGTTTGCAAATTGTTGATTCTTATGTTAATCTAATTTGAAACCATACGTTCTTGGTGTCGTTGGCAATCGAGATATCATGGGTAGAATTAGGATTGGGTAAGGGTTAATTGGTCATCGGGTAACAACCTCACATTCTAGGAATCTGAGTACTTAGTTCCCTTTTATCACAACAAGTAATTACACATGAAATATGTCTATGTAGTTCTTTCTAGTGAATGATAGCATAAATGTCAAAGCAAACCGGAAACTAAAGATGGTCATTTGTCTCTAAATTGTTTACAAACCAAAACTTTCATTTTGCAAATTAGAATAGTAATTTAGTTTTTAAAACTCAACCAACCAAACCAACTCTTGCGTTTTACTTTCATTACATTTAGTTTAACTTGGTTAATTTAGACACACTTTTAAATAACACATTTTCCACAAACTCCCTGTGTTCGATACCCACTTACCACTAGCTATTAATAGTATTTGGATTAAATTTGATTGTGACCACGACATCACGTCAAGTGTTCATGCATGCATAGTCGAAACATTGTGTAAATCAATCTTTTGATTATAAAGCATATATGATGAAAACTGTTCTTTCCTTGATTGTGTTATAAAGTTTTTCTTTATTCCGCTGCAATTGTTCACTTGTTTATCTTCTTCATCTTACATCTCTTATAAAACAACACAATCAAGTAAACTCAGATCCTAACAAATCTACATTGAATTCAAGGGCCTTCCCACCCAAGTACACCTAGTCTCACCTATTATGATCTAAGTGACAATATTCGGCTATGAAATTCAGTTTAACTACAAATAAAATCACACACAAAAAAATTGAAGTTTACATAAAATTGTTTCTTTTTTACATATATTCTCACACCTAATATATTGTTTCATTACCACTACCAAAATTTAATCCTTTCTATCCTTTTTAAATCATTCAAATGTATATAGGATTTAAAACAAGCGTGAGAGATACGATGTCGCAAATAGTCGGGTTATTATGTGATGTACACCAATGTGTGACATCGTAATAGGATCCGTAATTTAAATCCTAGATAGTTTTTTTGAATCATATCTTACTTTATTGCCAGTATTTTGCGTGTATACAAGTTTAATAAACAAATAAGACCAAACGTTCCCTTAAAGAACGACGATGTCCTTTTCTATACAAGTGAATTCGTAATTTCGGGTCGTAACTAACCAAATGAATTACTTTGCATAAGTTGTGAACCATCACAATGATTGGGATGCAACATTGCGACTCTTTATGAAAGAGTACACAGGTGGCGGTTATAACGCTTGCAGTTATCAGTTGTATCATTGGAAAATCTTAATTAAAACGTATCACTACTTACTAGTAACCAATTATTACTACCACTCATACGTTGCTATTGCTTATAGTTACAACTAAGCTAAATTACTACCTCTCGGTAGAAATTTACTATTAATTTTTTTTTGAAAGGTAAACTTCATTAACAACGACGACCCAAGACGGGCCGACAAAAACAAACAACAATTACATATTTACAAACGAACAGCAGTCTTTCCACTCTATATCTTTATGCTTCGATCTCTTAGAAAACCATAAAAAACTCAAAGCCTTGATTTCACTAACTATACCTTCTATTTTGACCGATTCATTCGAAAACTTAATTTTATT
>JARYGA010018239.1:0-40944 GCA_030545235.1 Helianthus tuberosus | reverse complement strand
AACATACAAAGTTCATCCATCTGTTGACCCATGTCAATAGATGTATCAACCACTGTTTTATTTTCAAACATATGTTCCCAATAACAGAGCTTTGATCATTTAAACAGACCTTTGCCAATATTACAAGCTTTTACACTCTCAAACATAAATATTCATTTACTTAATTTAAATAACAAACATGGTTAATAATTTTAACACAACTAATTATATAAAAACTACAATTGTCAAAACAACAAACAACATTCAATAAAATACAGCATACTAATTCCTAATCAATTGGTGAAACAGTAGTCTCGATAAGTAAAGCTCCTTTCGGACCATTGTAGTTGTCAACATGTTGGAGGTATTTCAGAAGTTCGTTGCTCAGATCAACTTCAATCATATCCCCCCAGATGCTTGTTATCAGCCACTTGTTGTCTTCAATTATATTAGTCCTTCGGCGCCTATCTACATAATCAACTACACGAGGATTATTGAAAACAAACACCTTCATCCAGCCTTCTTCTTCATATCTGAGCAAATCAGCAGTTAGCTCAGCAGACTTTCCAATAACAATCAAATGCAGCCTCTTTGCGATGGTCAAAAAATGCCCTTGGCAAGGATTGACTACAATACTCTCTGGAAAACGAAGCATTCTGAAAGTCTCACTCAGAACATCAAAAGCAACGATGTTCCTCTCACCTAGTGGATACCAATAATTTGAAACCATAAAATATATGGTTTTATCAGCATAAACACCTGTAGACCATGAATAACCACTTGAACCATAATTGTTTACGCTACCGAAATTTATTGTTCTCCATGACTCACGACGTCGTGAGTAAACACGAGCAGCAGCTACATTACGTTAGCATCTGATGTTCAGCACTTTCAGATCATTGAACTGATCAAAATAAATTCCACCAGTATCAGAGTTTCGATCATGATTGTAATTGAAGTAATCATCAGACAAAACCTTGTAGCGCCTAGTAGTTGGATTCCAAAGAATCAGCTCGCAGCAAATCCCTTCATTGCAAACTAAGAACAAACCATTAAATAACGATAGAATACGTAAGAAGCTAGGGTGGACATTGTGAGGAAAACTTAAGGTTTTGCTTCTAACAACATCCAAATTACCAGCAACTACGTCGTCAACGACAATTGACGTGTCTTTAAATGAGAGTAGTTTCTTTTGTACTGAATCTCCACTTCGGAGAGCATGCATCATCTGAAATCCATGACTTAACAATTCCTTATAAAAATTCTTGGAAAGACATTTGAAACGGCCAATATCTTCTGCAGAGAGCCTTGTGAAAATCTCGTCAACAATCACTTGAAACCCAAATTTTTCCATTTTGCAGTGAACCAATGCGTCTTTGAAAGTAAAAGAAATTGTAATGATATTGATAAACAAAAAACTTTTGAAGATGATTGAGAAGATGGATGAAAACGGTAATGATGAAAACCTTTGCCCAATGTATTTTATATACCCAATGAAGGCGGTTATGACTAAATACATCGTCAGGCGAAAGAATATGATGCGACACTCGTTAGGCTTTTAATGCATTTCCATGGGAAAAATATAAAATTAAACACCTTATTATAATTACAATTAACTTCATTTACCTATAAGACGCCTTTACCATAAGACAGAACTGATTGAGTGACATGCATTAATTGCAAAGTACATATCCCAAGGCATTTTGAATTTGAAATTACCGGCAATTTCAAAACCACTGCTATGGTATATGTTTGCTAAAGGAAACATCTGCTAAGTTATACTTTCTTGGCTATGGGCAGTAGTTTGCACTCTTGAATGTGGGCCAGACCTTTGACATTTAAATATAGAGCAGTAGTTTGAAATTAAATGTATTTTAACTCAGATAAAAAATCTCAGATAAAAAATTGACACATCAGCAATCATCATTTAGTCATAACTCAGATAAAAAATCTATTCATTTGGAATACATAGATATTGCAAACATCTGTTAAAGCCTCTCCTGTTCGCAACAGTAGCAAGTCAAACAGATGTTGGCAATTGAGAGGAGGAAATTCTTCGAAAAGCTCTATTAGGCAACAACAGATGTTGGCAACAGTAGCAAGTCAAACAGCCGTTAGATCAGCAGATGATGATTTAGAGCAGATGTTCTCTTTTGGCAAACTTTAACTTTAACAGATCTATACACTAACATAAATTGATACAAGATCAACATAATCTAATTAAACTCAGAGACAATTTCACTTCTACATCAAAAGTACCGATCTGCAATAATCAGATGATATTAAAAATTACATAATAATACTTATTCAGCTTAAAATTACAACAAAACTTTAAAATCTAACAACAACACCAAGAAATTTACAAACCTAACAGCAAAAATTTAGTGCTTTTAGCTTAAAATTGAGTGCTTTTAGCTTTAAACTCCATCAATGTATATCTTCGACAATCGCCATGAACTCCACGAAAGTACTCAATGCATCAACATCAGGTTTCTAGAAACCTGATCTCTCGTGAACAGACCAAGATGCAGTACATGAAAACACTTCTTCAGCTGTTGAAGAGTAGCCCTGTCCTCATATACTTAATCCTTAACTTTGTTCATAAAGAGCTGCTTTAAACCAAACTTTATGCTTCTTTTAATACAAAAAGGCAGGAAAGACCATTACTCTAGTAAGATAAAATCTTATCTTACAGCAGTAGCAGATTCTTTCTTGCGTTTAGTAGGAACTACTGCGGCTTCTACATCATCATCATCTGCCCAAAGTCATATATAATCATCATTTAGTCATAAGCAAAAATTATTTTAAATGTACATTTAAAAATCTTTCTTTGTGTTTAATTTAACTTTATGCTTCTTTTAATACAAACCTATAATAACCCGCAGCAGATTGTATGAATTTCAAACAACTGTGATTAGACTGAAATATAAAGCGAGAATTAGAATATATCACTTCAAAATTAAAAACTCAAAATTTCAAAATTGGAGTATCAAAAAACACATACTTTAAACGATGTTGGAACAATGATACTGGAAACAACCGTAGAACAATCATCATCATCATCATCTGCAGCAGATCATTCACAATCATCATTTAGTCATAACTCAGATAACAAAACTTTAGTAAAAATAAAAAACAAAAACACATTCCATGATCAAGGCAAACCACATATCCCCAAAATTTTTTCTAAAAGTGCGTCAGAGAGAGCTTCAGTTTTCTCTTATCCTTTATGAACAAATGCCGAGTATTGAGAATAAGAGATTTGAGGGAGAGATACATTAGAAATGTGGTTTGAAAATACAAAAGAAGAGAACAAGTTTATATAAGAAGATGATTGACACAAGTGAGTGAGTGAGTGACATGCATTAATTGAAAATTACATATCCCCATGCATGCATTTTGAATTTCAAATTACCCGTAATTTCAAAACATCTGCTGCTACTTTCTTGTAGACGGGCAGTCATTTGCCCTTTGGAATGTGGGCCAGACCTTTAACATTTGAATACACAAGGCAGTGGTTTGAAATTAAATTAAATGTATTTTAATGTGATTTATATATTAGGCTTTATGATGCGAAAATGACATAAGAAAAGCCTTGTTGGACAGCCTTTCCTGCTGACACATCGGCTTTTCTTATGTCACTGGGATTTCTCCTTTTATAGAAAGTATAGATAGATTAGTTATATGTTTTTTATAAATATATATTGATTTTTGTGTATATTAATAATTATAATTTGATAAGTAAGTTATAATTTTCGTCCATATGATTTATTCGCAACCATCCTTTCAATTCATTAATTAGTTTAATTTTTTGCGCCGTTTTCAGTTTCAAGCCATTTCAGACTAGAGCAATAATATCGTTGTCTTTTAGTAAAATAGTTTAAATTGATCGTAATACATTTTTTAAATAAAAATCGAATTATATATATATATATATATATATATATGAAACCAAAAGGATATATATTTTTGAACGGACATAATCTAACGCCTCGTACTATACTCCAACCTAAATCTATTACGTGCCTCAATTATGGCTAGAACCCACTGCCCCTTGGGTGAGGGGCATACTTCTTTGCCACTAGGTTATTGCCTGCGATTGTAATTGAAAGGATATATAATTTTAAAAGCCCACCTTTCTCTACTCTCTTTACCGCCAACCCTAGATCTAGGCTCCAAGTAAACCTTCGTCGACCAGACCACGCCTCTAAACCCAATCTCCCGCAAAATGCTCATCCCCAAACTCTAAATCACTATAATCGAAAAAATCCATCGCACCCACCACCAGCTTCAAAGGTTGGTGTTGAGTTTCAAGGATGAGTTGGGGAAGCTATGGCAGTTCCCGTACTCAAACTAGAACAATAGTCAAAGCTACTTGGTGACCAAGAGTGAGGACACATGGTTGTGTGACCTTCCGTCCCACACTATAACCATGGATGAATAGTAAATTACTATAGATTTATACATACAACATATTGTTGTAAAGCCTCAAACTGGGGATACTCATAGTTGGTTTCAACTATCAAAACATTGTTCTTAAATTGATAAAGGTCATACATTTGCAGTGGAAAAAATATCGAATTATCTAATACAACAAATCGTTAATTTAAAACATAGCAAACAAGGTCATAACAAGTCACCCATGGTCGATAGGACGCCACAATTCAGGGTATTATAGCATTCAATCCATGTCAAATGACCCCTATCAATGCTTAATACTTGTTTTGTTAGGATCTGAGTGTGTGTTTGTGTTTTTCCATGTGTTTTTCCAACTTAATCAAATAGTAAATTTAGTTAGCGGTGGAAACAAACAAGATCAATTAACACAAAATAAACAGGATGAGAATGTAGTCATCGCAGATTTCATCAACTTCGAAATTACAAAGTACAGAATGACAACTCTCCCTCACCAACTGCTCTCACTCATACTTTCTCTTACTAAGCTCTGTATTCTCTTAGTGAACGATATAAGTGATAGATTACTCATCAGAGAACAATCTATTTATATATAATCGAGGACAGCTAGTGACATCGCCATGATAGCGATATCTTACTACTCTAATAAACTTGATACTCAGCAGTTAGTAAAACACATTCAAAGCTATTAGAACAAATAAACAACTGGAACGACATAACTGTTAGTTGTGGGGGAATTGCTAGTGAACAACCTCATCATTAGTTTCCTAACCGTATCTTCCGAGCAACTATTTTCTCTAGTCCTCGACAACAGTACTTGTAAACAATCGTTTTATCCTGATGTTCTATTAGTACTTTTGAGTTACAAATAATAGACATCAATAATTCTAGAAACAAATGTAAGACATCAACAGTTTGTCATCAATCATTTAACATTTAGCATCATTCAACAACATGTAAGATCGAGCATATGTGTGTAACAATTAACAATCACAACAGATGATTCCAATCATGAACATACATAGTAGTATGCATATTAACCCAAAATAGTGAAAATGACCACTATAACTCACTTGTGAGTTAGCTTCTTTACTGATTACATTGAACAATCTTACCCATGAACACTTAGTTAATCTAATCAAAGATTCACATGTAACTAGGTTAACTATTCGCACCATATAACCATGCGAAATGATATGCCTTTCTCACAAGATATCCCCACATGAAAAAGTCACCTTTCGCGTGGAGAGAGCTTTTGCTCACCAACAACATTTCGCAACTAATTGCCAACATTTTGTGTAACTATTCGCGTGATAAGTCTACTTTTTGTGCTAATCTATCTCTGTGAAAAGTGCCACCTTTCGTGTCATCAAATATAAGTGAAAAGAGTCATGCGAAGTGTATCTAGAACCCTAAAATACGTCAATGGTGGTTAACTTCAGATCCAAGCTTGTTTAACATCAAGATCCTAATTTTTACATTAAAAATGCATTAGAATCAACCCACAACATCATTTCAAGCTTCAAACATCAATAACATGCTAACTTTTGCATTATCATTGCCTCTTTTTTTAGTGAAACCCTAGCCTGAGTTTGAAACCTTCAAAATTTTGATTATAACAACGCTTCACCTCACCGCAAAAGCTTGGAGATGGTGAAATGCTGATCTCGTGCTTGCTCTTTTCGAACTCATGAGAGAAAACAATGCTAAACACCCTGGTTTACATTATCTCCCACTTTCTCTAAGCTTGTAGATGGAACTTATTGAAATTAGAGAAGGAAAGGCTCATCTAGTCTCGTACCATGTTAGGGTTTCCTATTCGATTTACCATCATGCCCTTCTTGGGCCTTTAATCCACGTTTCTTAAGGTCCTTGTTACATTTATTAGTAAAAACTTAGGGTGTTACAATCATCAAGCAATATATAATTTTTTAAAGGTATACTCCATTCCACACGAAAGCAACTACAGAACAAAGCAGCCTTCCAAATAGGTGGTCTACCAAAAAAAAAAAAAAAAAAGCAGAAAACTTACATATTAAATTTACACCATTCTACCCTCTCTACCTTTCTATACTTTGATCTATTTTTAAAACACAAGAATCCCAAACTCTTCACATCTTATATAATCTCTTATATCCTAACCAATTTACCTGAAAAAATGCTTCTCATTTCTTGCTTTCTAGGTCCTCTAGCAAGCTACCATCACTGTCCTTTGAAATGCTAGTCTCTTTTATCCCCCATTTTCCCAAGTTCTGCAGCTCCAACAGGTTTCTTAAAGATAATTGGAAATCTGAGGAAACTTACACCAACTACTATCGCTGCCACCATACATCACGTAAACAAATGATCAACCATTTCCTCCACTTCGTCACACAACACATGTATGATATAATTAAATATAAAATTATAATTATTTTAAACTCGACTTTATTCGAGATTTTTTTAACGACAAATTTGGATCACTGGCGGACCACTAGAGTATTATCGTGCCACCAGCGGAACCACCCGATCATATCCATCTCCACTAGGCAATAGTGCTTATACAAAAATTAAGGAGGAAACCCAATACATTTGAGAAAAACCCCCATATGAGAATCGAACCCAGGACCTAATGGTGCCTAAGTGTAACACCTCAAAATTTTATATCGAATTATATGGCAACACGTGTCCAATCAACTCTCAGATATGCCAAGTTATTTGGACGAGAGGGACTATATGTGTAAAATTGTGGAAGATTGAATGTGGAGGGATCAAATGTGTCAACATGCCAAATTTTGTTACGGACCGTAAGGCTTATGCCTTACGGACTGTAAGCATTTATTATATTTTATTCTGATAGTCCTTACGGACCGCAAGGCTTATGCCTTACGGACTGTAAGGAATTTGAAACTGTGGGTGCGCTAGGTCTTTACGAACCGTAAGCCACCACCCCTTACGGTCCGTAAGGGCTGGCAGTTTTGGCAGACTGCCATGGGAGCCTGCATCTTTTGCCACCTAATTTGCGACTTGCCACCATTCTCCTGGTTCAAACACCTCATTAGGCACTTGGAATCATCTGAGAATCAATGCCAACACTTGGCATGATCCTATGATCAATTTGCAACTATAAATAGCACCTCATTTCACCCATTTTTCCTTTCTTATTCACACTTTCTTCTATCTAATCACTCTTACTGGATTTTTGCTTCTGCTTAGAGGCATCCTACTGAGTTCAGTCTTCTCCTAGAACACTTGTAAGTGTTCTTTCATAGTTCTTTTCATTTCTAGGCTAAGTTATTAGCCGAAAGTCAAGCAAATTGACTTTTTCTTTGACTTTCGGTTATGACCATTATGGTCAAGCCAATGTTCGAATCGAATATGGCTACGTGATCGTAATAAGGTAGGTGATAATCCCTATGGAGGCACCTCCTGAAGATCACGTTAAGTTGGTCAAATGACGGGTCAAAGTTATATTAAAATAAAAGTCAAAATGCAGATTTTTGGAAAATGTATAAAATGAACTTATAAACATCTAAAAACTAATTTTTGACATTATATCAGTTGGTAAAACATATTAGGACATGTTAGATCATGTCCAACCCGTCATTTCCTGCTTATAGCTCGGTTTGCAACCGAAAGTTAAGCAATTTGACTTCTGCTTTAACTTTCGATTCTGACCTGTTTAAGCTAAGTTAGTTACTGAATTGAAGTTGTATTATGATCATATTTATGTATGGAATAACCTTCTGAGGTTATGTCATTTGATCTTAATCAGTTGTCGAGTTTTATCTAGGTTTATGTATTATGCCTAAATATTGACCAAAATGCCCTTTTGAACATAAAATGTTTTTTTAAACCATAATGAACTTATAATTTGGAATACCCACTGATGTGGTAACATATTAAACATGTTTTGGCATAATGAACTTGACATTGACTCATCCAATCACCCGATGCCGCCTATGTGCGTACGGTTGACTTATATAGCTTAGTTTATATAAGTTAAACGAATTGGGTCAAATTCCTTCAAATTCATTTATAATCAGAATGTATCATTGTTTGACCCATATTATACAAGTCATAGTACTTGTGAGGGTACAAACCACATTTTATCCGGTCTCCGTTTAATCTAGCGAACTGTATCGATTTATTTATTAGTTAACCGGTCCAAGTCATATGACTTGAATAAAGACCCGTTAACATTCTAATGGATCATTATTCCATTCATTCCAGACTAAGGACGTTTAGTAAATTGCAACCTTGTTAGATGTTTTGTTTAAACGGTTGTGCTTATAAATATCTTTGGATTGTAAAGATTTAAGCTCAGGTAAATACTCTTAACCCATTTTCCCCATACGGGCTTGGGATACGGTAAATTATTATTGCTTGGTCGGGTCTGGGATCAATGACCTATGTGTCCAAAATCCAAATAACCCGTTTTAACTCGTATTGCTTGATAACTTAAACATTCGGGGTTAATGCAACCGTGTCCTGGATATCCTCGGCTCATTTAATTGTAAATGGCCACGACCTAAGCACGGGATGTATGCAAACACCCGATAGATGCTAATCCTATGATAAAATATTTTCTTACCCAATATGGGGATTAAAGTGGTGTATCGGTTAATCATGTCTCGGAGTTTAGTTCCGGACCCCATATGTATTGACAAACATGTAATACTGATAATAAGAAATATAGTTTATCCCAATTTATTTATGAAAATTGATATACCAAATGGTATATAAAATGATTTTGAAATATTTTCAAAATGTGTCGGTTATTTGTATTTACCAATGAAAACTGCCGTATTTTCAAAAGACTAAGCGCATGTTTGCAAAGTACGTAATAGGCTGGAAGCTGCCCGGTAATTGCTTAGTGGAATTTGCAACTCCATGCAAGAAGCCTAGTAGTCTCTTATGTAATCATTTGTTATTCGGTCCGTCTGTGGATCTTTTAGTACACGCTGTCTGTATATTATTTTTGCACTTTCGAACATTGTATTTTGTAATAATTATTTTATACTCCAAGACTTCCGCTGTGTTAATTGTGAATATCTATATCAATTTGTCACTCATAAACTCTAAGTCCAGGCCCACTGGAAAATCAGGGTGTAACACTAAGCCTTGTCCCACCCAATATGCTACTCGATAATGCTGCCATGGGTCTTTATTCAAGCTTTTAAAAAGCTGATTTTGAGTAGTTTATGCACAACTTAAAAATGACTTGGAAATCAAGCCTTAAATCGGGTCATCTACATCTAAGTTTTACTTTTTTGTTCCAGATTGTGATGGATTGATTAATGACCATGGGATCGATTTTTGTGTTTGATGTTTAATTTAAATATAAAAATACGTTGTAATAATTTTTTTACATATGAAATAAATAATAAATTATTGTTAAAAAGTAGATTGAATTTTAAGCTATGAAAATTTATGTAAATTAGCTGTTTGTCACGATATTTATTGAACCAAAATTATGTGAATTTGATTTGTTGAAGCAAATGTGTTTTGAACGGAACATTTATTGATCTCTTGCCTTGTAAGTAAATGTATCTAGAATAATTGAATGTTATATGTTTGTTTGGTATTATATTAAATGTATGCCAGATGACCTATAACAGATTTTATTGTTTTAACTTGTGAAAATTATTTAAAAAAATGTTAATCCATATAGACTATGTTAACTTTCTCTCATTTTTATTTTTTCACTTATTAAGTAAGTTCTATTATTAATTCAAACAAAGCTCATGAATAGTAAGCTGACTAATTATATTTTATTAATGATTTCATTTGTTATTTTATTTGATTCGAAACGGAGTTGTATTCACAATAAAGTATTTTTTAGCATCTAAATACACTGATATGTCGAATTTTATTCAAAACTTCTATTCATAATAAAATACTTTTTTTGACATTGTAAACTACATCGAGTGGTAGCATCATACCGAAACCATAATAGCTTAGATTGCAGGTTGCATTTTGTGATCGATCAAATTATAGGTTGCATTTCTTTTGTTAACGGATGAGATTGCAGCTTACATTTTTGTTGCTAACGGGTCACATTATTTACGGTAAGTTAACGGGTCATATTTTCTCCCTCCTTCCATCACAGGCATTTTCAAAAATATAAAAAATTATTATAAGGGTGAACAATGTTTTTTTATATTTCTACATATTAACAATTTAACATTAACATTTTCTCTTTCTATAACTCACAAGTCACAACCACTTACTACTATTCCTTACTATATATGTAACTCACTCACAAATATACATGAGATCTATTTTGAATGTTCTAAGAAAAGTCATCTAAAAAACTTATAATAAATTCTTTGAGGGGCCCACATGGATTTATTCATGGGCCTCCATGCCAACGAACGAAGCTCTCATAAACAATTGCATACATGGTTGTTCAACGCATCGTCCAACGTCCTACGGCTACGTGGCGTCGGTGAACATTCGTCACTCTTAAAAGTGCATGGTTAGCTGCTACATCAACAATATTTCCATCTTTTAGAAAACACCAATTTCCTCTTAGTTATATTTGGATATCATCACCACCTTTTACATTTATTTATCATAACCAAGCTATATATTATAATAAACCAAATTATTTAATAATTATAGTTAACCTATTATAACAAACAAATACTCTTTTAGTAAAGATAATTTACATACAGTTAAAGTATTATATAAGAAGAATCAAAATAATGTAAAAAGTTATATATGTTGGTCTTTAAAAAGTTAAAACCTTGTATATTTTTACAACTCAAGCTAATTACTACATTCAAAATAATCTTATATCACTAAATTATGATGTACTCGTTATAAATGCACATTCAGGATTTCAGGGGTGTGCTTTGAAGTGGCCGAGAGGGGCGCCCGACCCCCCGAACTTTTCGGCCAGTAGTGTTATATATGTAGTTTTTGTATAGAAATTTTTGGGTATATATGTTTTGGACCCCCCGGTTCTATATAAATTTTTGGGTATATACGTTTTCGACCCCCTCCCCCCCCCTAAAAAAATTCAAGCTTCGTCACTGTGCACATTATACCTAGTTATGAATGCACGTTGTACAAATAATGTACCCAATGAACTAAAACAAGAAAAAAAAATCCCAACACTATCCACCCAGTCCATCAGAGCTCGTCCATGAGCATGAACATCAGCCCAAGGATGTCTCAAGGATGCTTCACCCCCAATCACAATGGTGTCTTTCGTGGTGATTTTAGGTAGTGTTCGTTTCATAGAATAAAATAGAATCTTAAGGGAATTGTAATGTTGATTTCACTCCTTATTTTGTTAGTTTCAATAAAAAAAATGAATTGGAATTGAACAACAACAAAAAGAAGGGAATCTACATTCTAATTCAATCAAAATTTCATTCAATTTTGCAAAACAAACACACCTAAATTACAAATCAAATTTCAATTTCTGCACGAATTCTCATTCAAATTCCATTACAGTCCATAAAACGAACACTGCCTTAATGTTTCGTCTTTCTCCAATATTAGTTTCATTGACTTATAGTGGAACCCATTTGAATTCTCTTTAAAATACTAATTTTTATATGACTTTTTCATATCTTAATATTTGTTTAACTTGGTTAATAACTTAATACATGGTCATATCCGGGTTAGGTTACAAGTAAACGAGTTCAAAAGTAGAACTAAAAGAATTATACCTTATAAATTTAATCCATTTCAATTTTACCGCAATCCATATTCAATCCGTCAATCATTAGCCTATCTATAACGGAGGTTATCCATATCATATACATTGAGGAAATGATTAAATACATAGTCTCCTAAAAATAGAAAGTCGTAAGAAGAGTATCAAACGGACTCGGATTGAACCATTCTAGCGGCATTGGAACTGTCTCGTTGAACTCTACGATCTTAGGGTTTTCGTTTTTAGAGTTTTTGTTTAGATCATTGTGTCTTTTTATTTGGTATTGTGTTTTTTCGTCATTGTGTTTTTTTTGTAATTCATTGTGTTTTTTTCCTAGGCATTGTATTATGTTTCTTGGTATTGTGTTATTTTTACGATTCATTGTGTTATATTTTACGATCCATTGTATTTTTATACCATTTCTAGATTTATAAGATTTTATATGATAGCTTTATCCTATACATTGGTTACATGGTTTCCCAAGTGTGCTTATGTTATATCAATGTAAATAAATATTGTATCATATTCTACTTTAATAAATTCAAATCACCAATCCATCTTGTAATCCTAGAAAGTATACAATAAAAATTTATATGTGAAAACTTTCGGTTGAATATCTTTATATATTATATATATAGTGATGCTTTATATAAATGGACCCAACAAATTGCACACCGAGGAATATTAGAGTTGAAACAAAGTGTTATTCGAAGAGTCAATGAGGTGCACATGGAGGCAACAAGGTTGAAGCGTAAAAAAGGATTTATATTGATTGAGTGCAAGATTAAATGTATTAGAGCTAAAGTGATATTTTTCTATATAATACATTGTATCATGAGATAGATAAATAAATAAGAATGCTTAGTAACATTTTATTTCAAAAGCTATTATTCCGTAACCAAGATTTTTACTAAAATGTTATGCTAAATATAATAATGAACCTAAACAACAAATTAAGCATTGACTTAGGGTGAGTGTGTTGAATTAAAAGGTTGCCAGACTAGGAAATGTCAAATGTTAGTATTTAATTAAAAGAATGTCAAATGTTTAGTATATTATCAAAAGAATGTCAAATGATGGTTTGGTTTCGGTGTTTCACATGAGTCGAACTAACACTGGTTATATTTGTTGACATGAATGGCGGTTAAACTGGTTATCCGGTTAAGTGGTTGGACCAATTATATATATATTATATATATTTTGATTTCGAAGAATGATGAATAGTAAATTTGTTTTTATAATAATATATAGTTTTTTATTATTTTATTATTTCATATATTATAATAGTTTATTATTAAATTTACTTTTAATAACATATTTTTCTTTTTTTAACATATATTAATTTATCGATTAATTTGATACTTTTTAATAAATTACGTTTCTAACTTTTTCTAAAAACTTAAGTACGTAGTTGTGCTTGATTTCTTTCCCTAACATTCCGTTATAAGTTTTGTTAAAACGAGGTTATACTCAAAATAAAGTATTTATTTGGTATCATAAAACGGTATGATAATAAACTAAATCGTTCTAATGGTTTGACTTTCTAAACAATATGCTTTTATTTCAAATCACGTTTGTTTTACATTATCATTTGCTCGGTTTCGACGCAACGCGCGATATAAAAAAACTAGTTTTGAATAAGTTTCTTTTAAAACTTTTTTCGATGCTTATTTGTTTAAATCGAAGAGTGTTTGCCAACTAAGCAAAGACGTCATGTGTAGGGGCGGATGTAAAGAGGAACAAGGGGTAGCCTCCGCTACCGCTTGGTCGGAAAATTTTTGACGTTTTTAGTGTAAATTTTGGAAAAATTTGACGTTTTTTCGATTTCGTTACCGCTTATTTATAAAACGTTACCGCTTGGTCGGAATCCTAGATCCGCCACTGGTCATGTGTATTGTCTTGGAATCTCCAAGTTGATAATGGAAGGTTTTAGTTGAATTTTCATGTGTAACATTTAATAAAGATTAAAGATATATCTTTTTGTAGCATGCAAGCATAGCTAAAAGAGTTTTGTCAATGTCGGAACCAACCATTCCTTATGGCTATAGTTTACCCCACAATTTATTAAACATCGAATTGGGTGTATGTTTTTTTACGTAGATGTTTTCATGAGATGTAAATTATGATTGTTTCCAATACTATCTCAATCATCACACAAATTGGTTATTAATAAAAGGTTTTATAAACTTACTTGTTTAGGGGATCACACAAACGGTTATAGGTTTTATAAACTTATTTGTTTAGGGGGTGAAGGTATTTTCGATTTAGGGTTACCTATCATGTGATGCGTGTATTTCAAGAATGGATGATGATGTGCAAAAACTGTTGAATATACCGAAACCCAAACAATATGGGTTTGGTACCGGCAGTGCAAAATACCGAAAGCAACTTGTATTGAAATCACAAACAATAAAAATGAATTTAAGTAATGGTAACAATGTTCGGTCGGTACTGGGTCGGTATGACACCGATACTCGGTAAAAGATGCTATATTAGACTATGGGCCAACGGGCTTAGTTAGGTTTCTAGGGTTACTCGTAATCCCTATATATTGTAACATACTCATTCAATAACAATCAATCAAGTCTTTTACCATTTTATATGGTATCAGAGCCAGCCTAGGCTCTATACCAATTCCGTCGCGCCACGCACAAATATACAAATCCTAACCGTCACCACTTGAGAAAAACCCTAGACAGGGCGGCGTTTGTTTGTTTTATGTTTCCATTTTTTTTCAGTTTTGTGTTCAAATAAAGCTTCGTCTTCAGTTCTAGATTCACCGGTCTTCTTACGGTCTCTTACCACACAGATGATGCTACGGCTCATCCTGTTGATTTCGCATCTACGTCAAGCCGCCCCTTGCCGTCGTGCCGCCGCCGCTCATTAGACTGCGGTCTTCGCCGCGCCGCCTGCAAGATTACGATCCGCCGCCGCGACGCTACCAGCCGCCACTGCACTGTCGTATTGGTTGCCTCTTATAGGATTACGAGATCATTCAAAACTATGTATAGAATATTATAGATTGAAGATTGCAAGATTATGGAATTTTGGCCAAAATCGAAGACAGTTTTTTAGGGTTTATTATTGTTTTTGTATTCAGTCTAAGCTTCTAGTTTCATCCGCTATGACTGCGGGGGAGTATTAGACTATGGGCCCACGGGCTTAGTTAGGTTTCTAGGGTTAATCGTATTCCCTATATATTGTAACATACACATTCAATAATAATCAATCAAGTCTTTTACCATCTTACATGCTAATCCTTATATATAATACTAAAAAATACTTTATGTGGGATACAACTAAATTTTTAATAAATATTATATCAAAATGTTTAAAAAACATTAAACATAATTGTGTATTTAGAGTTTTTTAAAGTGTACTATTAAATGCACCCCTTATCAGAGCCGTCTCTGAAAATCTTCGAAAATTTATGGGCCCTGTGCAAAGATAAAATACGGGTCCTAAAATATAAATTTTTAAAAAGGATATCAAAAAAGTTTCAAATATTTGAAAATGAATTAAAAATTTGTGGAATCACCTGTATGTTGCGGCAGACTGCTTTTTTCCGTGGAAACGTGATAAAAAGTACATCACACCCGCATTGGACAACATAACGTAGAAAGAAAACACATTGTAAGGGTAATTTCAGAAAATACGAAATAGTTACGTCGTAACTTTAAAAATCGTTATTTACGATCATGTAAAACCATCGTAACCTATCCAAATTTACATAGAAAATACAAAGAGTTGAAAGAAAAAAAGACAAAATAAGACCTTTTCCATAAAAAACTGGAACACATAAAACTACTTGTAGATTGAATAATATTTTAAAAAATTAACATAAATAATCATTTTAAACTAGATTTTAGAAGTAACTATGATTCCCATTTTGATTTAGTGTAACACAAAATTAGTTAATTAATATCATTGCATTTAATGCATAGGTAACAAAGATAAAGGAAAAAAAACAACTAAAACTAAAGCTATCAGGATTAGAACCCAAGGCCTGTTTGCAAATAAAGTGACTTGGAAACCACTAGACCATGCGCCTTATCATGTTATTTCCATTTCAGTACTTATATATTCTAAGTTCTATAGTGCAACTTTATTAAAAAAATCGGGCCCCCAGAGGGTTTCGGCCCTGAGCCGTCGCCCACCCCGCCCCCCTCCGGGCTGCCCTGCCCCTTCTCTTACAAACACAATGTCGCAACCCCCGACCCTACCCCGGGAGCGGCAAGAAAAAAGCTGGTGGTATCGGTGTTTATGAATTTGGCAGTGGAAATGAGAACATCAAGATAGTAGTTAGGAAATAAGTTTCAGAGTTTCAAAACACCAAACTTTTATAATAAATAAATGGGATAAAAACCATGTTTCATTCATAATACATTTATAGGGATAAACCCTAGTTACTGAAAACATAACTTTTATTTAGGTAACTTTTATAGTCACTTTCTTTAAGCTTTCAGTGCTCCGTAGCTGGCTTCTTATAGCTTCACATTAAGTTACCTGAAAGGCGTTTTAAAAAAGATTTTATCAACAAGAAATACTGGCGAGTACATCCCAGTTTAATCAAAATAAGCCTTTATAACTTTACAGTATTTAGAGCGATTACAATGTTTATATCTACCCAATTACTCATTCAGTATTTGTCATGTTGGCAGTTCCATGACTGTGGTCATATTACTATTGGCTAACTCTTTGTCCAATAGTAACGCTAGACTAGTAGTGTATACAAAACCCCACATACCAGCAGCAATTGTAGAATACAAAGACTCAATCACCGTAAGTATAATTGAAAATATTTGAGAGTTTATAACACAGTTTGGTAGAAAAAGAGAATGACTCACAATGTAGACTTATGTATTTCTATAGCTTCATGTTGAGTTTCCTAATTATTTTCTATTAAAACATACAATGCACACGTGTTAGTAAGATAACCCAAATCACATTAGCCATATAACACAAGACAGAAACCCAACGAACTTAGTCAGGCAGAGCCTCGACATGCGTTACGGGGCCCTAGATCAATCGGGTAGGGTAACGAATTAGTGATCGGTGGTTAAAATACTTACAACGGGGCAGAGTTTTGTGTTTTAGGGGTATAATATCAAGCTACTTTTGGCTATTATAGAGACTGAGAGAGAAAGAAATTTGAACGAGGATGTAAGTTGAACTGAAGCTCCTTTTATAGGTGATTTCAGAATGTTCTCGCGCCCCACGACCCGCTGTGGTCCATCTCTCGTGCCCCCGCGAGACATACCTAGCTACGGCTAGGTTTGATCATTCATCACCGTAGACTCGACACGAAGGGGGGACATGTGTCACCCTGGGGGTTTGACCAGCAAGGGCTTCTCGCGCCCCGTGAGACCCCCAGGTCTTCCTGTCGAGGCCCGCGAGCGGGTGAAAAACCTTATTTTATTTGATTTTTAATGAAAATGAGGTTATATAGGTTTGGTTACGTGCATACGGGATATAATTAGGGCGTTTTTCTAGGGTTATTATATCCACCCCACCTTGTTTTGAATCTCGTCCTCAAGATTCAGTGGAATGGGTGTGGATATTTCCGTTGCATTTCTGACTCGAGTTCCTTTGTGTATTCTGGTCCTCTCTTTGAATCCCATTTCACTTTGACCAAGACTAATCTCTTGTGTTTGAGATTCTTGATCTTTTTATCTTCAATCTGAATGGGTATCTCTAAAAACTTAAGTTTCTCATTTACCTCTATGTCCTGAGGAGGTACCACTAATGATTCCTCTGCTAAGCACTTTTTGAGGTTACATACATGAAATACATCATGTATTCATGTCATTTCCTCTGGCAGTAGTAGTTGATAAGCTACTGATCCTGTTCTTTTGATAATCTCAACTGGTCCAACATACCTTGGGCTTAGCTTTCCTCTTTTAACGAATCAGACAACTTATTTCCATGGAGAAACTTTTAATAATACCTTGTCTCCAACTTGAAATTCTAATGGTTTTCGTCTGTTATCTGCATAACTCTTTTGACGATCTCGTGCTGCTTTTAGTCTTTCTTTGACTTGAATAACTTTGTCCGTTGTTTCTTGTACTATCTCATGTCCAGATAGTTGCTTTTCTCCAATCTTTGCCCAGCAGACTGGAGTTCGGCATTTTCATCGATAAAGGGCTTCAAACAGTGCAGCATTGATCCTGGTTTGATAACTGTTGTTCTAAGAAAATTCTATGAGAGGTAAATGATCATCCCAATTTCCTCCAAAATTAATTACACATGCTCTATGCATATCTTCCATTGCCTGAATTGTCCTTTCGCTTTGTCCGTCCGTTTGAGGATGATAAGTTGTGCTTATATTTAATCTGGTTCCCATTGCTTTTTGGAAACTTGTCCAAAAATGAGAAGTAAAACGACTGTCTCTGTAATACACAATAGATAAAGGAATTCCATACTGAAAGTTTCCTTCATTGGTAAGAAATGAGTAGATTTGGTTAATATGTCTACAATCACCCAGATTGTATCATTACCTTTTCGTGTCTTGGGTAATTTGGTAACAAAGTCCATTGTTATTAATTCCCATTTCCAAATTGGCATTTCCAATTACTGCAATAACCCTTAAGATTTATGGTGTTCGGCTTTCACTTGTGAACAGGTTAGACATTTAGCAACATAGTTTGCTATATCCTTTTTCATTCCTATCCACCAGAAATTATTTCTTAAGTCTTGATACATCTTATCACTAGTATACTTAGACTTATGGGCTTATTCCAGAATTTGGTTTCGTAGGTTTCCTTGAATAGGCATCCAGATCCTTTTCTTATAGAATCTCAAAATTCCATCTGCTCCTTGTTCTAATTCCTTAATCATTCCTTTTAGACCTTCAGCATCGTTCTTGATTCTTGTTTCCTGTATCTTTCTAATTTGCTCATTTAAATCTATCTGCAGATTTAGTCTAAGAGAGCGTACTCGTTTTGGCTTTTCATGATACTTTCTATTTAAAGCATCCGCTACTACGTTAGCCTTCCCTGCATGATACTGGATATCACAATCATAATCACTAAGAATTTCCATCCAACGTCTCTATCTCATATTTAATTCTTTTTGCCCAAAAATATATCTTAAGCTCTTATGATCTGTAAATACAACGAACTTTCTACCATAAAGATAGTGTCTCCAAATCTTAAGGGCAAAAATTATGGCTCCTAACTCTAGATCATGGGTTGTATAATTATCTTCACGTTTCTTAAGCTGTCTAGAGGCATAAGCTATTACCTTTTGACGTTTCATCAATACACATCCAAATCCTAGCTTAAATGCGTCACAATAGACTACAAAGTCTTCAATTCCTTCAGGCAATGCGAGTATGGGTGCGTTGGTTAACTTTTGTTTCAAATCACTAAATGCTTCCTCTTGTTTTGGTTCCCATTCAAACTTAGCCGATTTGCAAGTCAGTTTGGTTAATGGAATGGCTATTCTAGATAAATATTGAATAAAATGTCTGTAATATCCTGCCAGTCCAAGAAAACTTCATACTTTCGTTGGTAACTCGGGGACTTTCCATTTGGTAATCGCTTCGATCTCTGTGGGATCCACATGAATTCCTTCATGATTAACTAGATGTCCAAGAAATTGCACTTCTTACAACCAGAATTCGCATTTTGAGAATTTAGCATAAAGTTTTTCTTTTCTCAATACTGTCAGAAGTATATGCAAATGCTCCGCATGATCTTCCTTATTCTTAGAGTAAATTAGAATATCATCTATAAAGAAAATTATGAATTTATCCAGGTATGGTTTGCATATCATGTTCATCATGTCCATAAATGCAGCTGGGGCATTGGTTAAACCAAATGGCTTGACTATAAATTCATAATGACCGTACCTTGTTTTGAAAGCAGTTTTAGGAATGTCTTCTTCCTGTACTTTCAATTAATGATATCCTGAGCGTAAATCGATCTTAGAAAAGAATCGGGCTCCTTGAAGTTGATCGAACAGGTCATCTATTCTCGGTAGTGAGTACCGATTTTTAATCGTAACCTTATCCAGTTCCCGATAATCAATGCACATATGCATTGATCCATCCTTCTTCTTGACAAATAACACCGGTGCTCCCCATGGTGAGGAACTAGGTTGTATGAAACCTTTCTCTAATCATTTGTCAAGCTATTTCTTCAATTCCTGCATCTCCATTGGTACTAGTCGATAAGGTGCTTTGGCAATCAGTTCCGTTCCTGGTATTAGGTGAATTCTAAATTCAACCTCTCGATCTGGCGGTAATCCAGGTAACTCTTCTGGAAAGACATCTGAGAATTTAGATACTACGGGAATATCTTTTAATTCTTTTCCTTTAGTGTTAATGATTACTGAAATCATATACATCATTCCTCATTTCCTTGCATAACTTGCAGCTTTCATCACAAAGATGAATTTTGTTGACCTGGTTGGCTTATCTCCTTTAATTGTGATCTTTTCACCATTTGGTGTATTTACTTGTACAGACTTTTGATCACATAAAATACTGGCATGATTGACTACCAACCAATCCATTCCTAATACGACTTCCAATCTGGCTAGATTCATTGGAAAAAGATTAGCAATAAAATTATGGTCTAAAATTCTATCCTTGCTCCCTGCAGGATTTCGCTTATCTTGATAGCATCTCCATTTGCCATCTCCACCAGCCAGTCTTGTTGAAGTTTAGTTAATGGTTGATTGAGAAGTTTGCAGAAAAAGTATTGATAAAACTTTGGTTTGCACCAGAGTCAAATAATACTTTAGCATAAGCATCATTAACTAAAAACGTACCGACAATCACATCCGGAATCATCTTGGCTTCTTCAACTGTCAGAACGAATACTCTGGCATTCTTCTTGGGTCCTTCAGTTGCCTTAGATTTGTTGGTTGCTGCTAGAGCTAGTTTCAGACAGTTCGGTTTAATATGACCAGCTTCTCCACAATTGTAGCATATTCTATTGCTAGCTTTCTTCCTACAGTCTTCTTCCTTATGTCCAGATATTTTGCAGAAGTTACAGTATATCGAACACCTCCCTGAGTGCTTTCTTTTGCAATATTTGCAGTTGGGTGAAGAGGAAGAACCTGGTCCTTTTCCGGGATAAGAATTACCATAACGTAATTCTTGGGTAATCTTTTGAGCTAGGTTCTTTTTCTGGTTTTCCTCTTGTGTACGTACTAATTCATTGGTTAGAGTGTTAGCAAGTTCTACTGCCTCTTTTATGGTTTGTGGTCTAGCTGCCTTGACTACATGTCTGATTTCACTGATTAATCCCCAGATGTAACGGGATATTAATACTGGTTCTGGTGAGGCTAAGGTTGGTACTATCCTTACATATTCGAAGAATATGGTAGTATAACCCCTGCAGTCTATCCCAGTCATTCTAAGATTTAAGAATTTATTGGCTATCTGTTCCTTTTCATGAGGAGGACAGAACTTCCTTTCAACTATCCCCTTAAAGTTGTTCCATTCCATGTTATATAATCTGTCACTTCCTCTAGATTGGAGAATGGTATTCCACCACTCTAAGGCTGCATTCTTAAAAAGATTAGAAGCAAACATGATCTTATCTACATCTGCACATTTACTCATTTTTTAGACTGCTTCTGTCTTTTCTATCCAGCTCCAGGCTGAAATGGCTCCTTCATTGCCTGAGAATTCTATTGGTTTACAGGCCAATAATTCTTTATAAGAACAACCCTATGAGATGGTCCTTCTTATTTTTGGAATTGGTGCTTGGATAAGTGGTCCGTGATTTCCATTCACGCTGTGACTTGATTAAGTGGGTGCACGTTTACTTCCAATTATAGAATTATTATTTTCTGCCTCTTTAATTGTCTTGATAATATATAGCATGAAATCTATGATTCCTTGGCTACTATGTGTTCGATGGCAATTTTATTTACTTGGTTCTTGTTATTATTGTTATTCTGGATTTTCTGATTTACTTCGTTTGACCTCTGAATTATAAACATTTATCAGGTATTAATATCACAGAATAAGATTAACACAAACAAACACTCAAGCAGATTGAACCAAAAACGTCGACCATTGCGACTTACTCCTTTTCATATATCTATATCTGCATCTATTACAAGTTACAACTGGAATTTAAACATTAGTGTATATATATATATATATATATATATATATATATATATATATATATATATATATATATATATATATAGGAACAGGATCAGGAGAGAACGCCTCAAAGTGTGAGAACGGTGAGAACGATTCTCAACCACAAGATCTTAGTGGTTTGTGGCTGAGATTGATGCAGTGACATTTTTGTAAATAATAGGGGTCTTGGAACTACCAGGAGGGGTAAAATAGGAAGATCCAAACAAATGTGCACATGATAATCACATGCCATTTCCCCCCATCATATTTCAACGACAATAACTTTTTTATACGTGATTATTTTTCGAAAAAAATTACACCATAAAACTCAGCGTTTTTTATCTTTCCAACGAGTATACTATTGATATACTTTAAGAAAAGAAAATAACTGGGTTTTATGGCGTTTTTCTGAACTGGGTGTTTTATGGCGTTTTAGACTAGGTATTTTCACGACGTTTTTCTGAAGTAGGTGTTTTATGGCGTTTTAACTAGGTATTTTCATGACGTTTTTCTGAACTGAGTGTTTTACGGCGTTTTCAACTGAGTTTTTCATGGCGTTTTTCTGAACTGGGTGTTTTATGGTGTTTTTACAGTACAAATTATAATTTTTCTGAGCTCAAAAAATATTAATTTAGGCGGATGGCTCAAAAAAATGGTTTTTTTTTTAGCTGTTGTAAATTATAGCTCAAAAAATAGCTTTTTTTTGTTGTGGCGTTTTTTAAGTGGCAGTGGGAGCTGGCTCAAAAAAATGGTTTTTTTGAGTTGTTGTAATTTATAGCTCAAAAAAATAGGTTTTTTTGTTATTACGTTTTAACTTGGTAGCTGGCTCAAAAAAAAGGTTTTTTTGAGCTGTTGTAATTTATAGCTAAAAAAATAGTTTTTTTGTTATGGCGTTTTAACTGGGAGCTATATGGCTAAAAAATGGTTTTTTTGAGCTGTTGTAAATTATAGCTCAAAAAATAGCTTGTTGAGTGTTTTATGGCGTTAAAAAAATGAGAGCTGTTGTAAATTATAGGTCAAAAAATAGCTTTTGAGTGTTTTATGGCGTTAAAAAAATGGTTTTTTTGAGTTGTTGTAAATTATAGCTCAAAAAAATAGCTTTTGAGTGTTTGGCGTTTTTTCTGAATTGGGTGTTTTATGGCGTTTTATTTGAACACCCAGTTCATGTGAGTGGGTTTTTTGACAATATTACCCCTTAGTTTAATTTAACATCAATGCCACATGTCACCACCAAAATCGTTCTCACCGTTCTCACACTTTTCACCGTTCTCTCTAAATCCTGACCATATATATATATATATATTAGTTAATCTTATTTTAGTTGATGATTTTTTTTTCAAAACAACAAAAATACACACACACATATACATATAGATATTAGGTGTTGGCTTTCCTAGTACTGCAATTCACGCTCGTCATATTTCCAGACGAGTTTTTCTCCTATTTGGCGAATTCGATTTCCCTCCTCAACTAACTCTTCACCATACTGGCGAAGTTCTTCTGCATTTTCTTGATTCATTGGTGGTAGTGGGGCTGATATTGGTTCAAGGTAACGTGGTATTGGTTCTCCGTAAGGATATGAGTTATTTAATATTTCCTGTGGTATTGGTTCTCCGTAAGGATATGGGTTATTTAATATTTCCTGAATAGACCGGTTTTCATCCCACCACGGATCATAGTCTAAAGGGTTTGGTGCGGGAATTCTAGGTATCTCATTCGGATCAAATGCTGGGATTGGAAGTTGGTTTTCCTGGATTTGCTCTAGTTCCATGGGTTGGTTAGGGAATAATGGTAGAAGCTGTGGGTCTGCTACTTGGTTGAGATCAAAATTCCCTTCTACATTTCCAAACTCTACATTTTCAAACATATGAAAGTCAGCTAGTTGCCTATCCAACTCTTCTTCCCATAAGGGTCTAGCATCCTGATTCTGGGTATTTCTCTCTGTATTCGCTATCCTTTATTGTTGGAGTTTTCTCATTCGTTTCCTCCTTTCATAAGTTGCCTTACTAAACCACCCTCGTTTCTTAGGGGGAAAAGGTTCTTTGGATTTGGCTTTGAAAGCAAAGACATCCTCAGAATCAGCGGTGTATTCTGGTGTCACACCCCAACCAATAGCGGAATCATAGGAGTGGGACGAAAAAAGATTGCTCATCACACATAACACTATTTGCGACAATAATTAAGTCAAAACCGTTTTCATTTCATAATTCAAATTTTTATAATACAAGGAAACACAAGAACAACATGTTCAATACAACATAACAACAAAACCAAAATTGATACAACAATTAAACTTAAGACGTCTATATGTGTATCTAGGCATCATCACTACTTCGGTTTCACATCATCGTAACCCTCAACCTGTAACATGTTTAAAATAAAGTTCAATGCAAAAGTAATGGCAAGTATACAAGTTTTCATACATACATAGCATAAAAATGAGTTTAAACAATTCCACATGGCAAACTATTGAAACAAGATAAACAATAAAATTGGCATGTGTTTAACTAATCAAACCAATGATGAAACGCGATAAGCTCTTAACATAACCTCAAGAATACGGGTGGTGCGTTACTCCTATAGCGCTATACATGTCAAGGATAGGCTCGTACGAAGTTAATGATAAGTCTAAGACAAAACGTATAACCCCAAGTTTAAAGTGTCAAGTAATCAAGTAGGCATGCATGTGTAAGGAATGTTTGTGCATTTAAGAATAAAGTTTAAGTGTAAGTTTTATAGATTAACATGTTATGTAACAACCCAACTTTTAAAGTCAAAGTTCAAGTCAAAGTCAAAGTCAAAGGAAGAAAAGATTGCTAATCAGACATTTTTGACTTAATTATTGCTTGTACTTTCTGACTCGATAATCGATACTTTGCTTGACGCTATTTTGTTCTACGCTTTATTAATATGTGAAGTAACAATGCGATAAACGTAATTAAATGCTATACTACTAAACGCTATCACATCGCTACCGCAACGCAATTCGAATCGCAGGTTATGGATATTGTTTTACGTGTGTCTAATATTATGTGCTTTACTTGTGTGTGCTTATATGTATATATTGTGGGATGTTATTCGCAAACGCAATCGCACCTCTATCGCATCGCATCGCAACCCGAAATACAAGTTAAATTTACGGTTGTTAGGATGGTTATGTTATTTGTGTAACTAATGTGTAATACTATCACATCGCTTACTCGAAACGCAACGCAACGCTCAACGCACGAAAGAAAGTCGAAAACCAACTCACTCGAGCCATCCGATCGAATGACCCTTCGATCGAATGGTCATACAACCGGATGACCATCCCATCGAAAGGCCATCCGATCCGTTTCCCTTGCACCGCCTTTCTCTCCTCTCACTATAAATACCCCTCCTGTCACATCACTGTTCACTTGATGTGACAGCTCCCTCCGAACCAGTGTACTCTCAGCCGCTTTTTTGTCGATTCCTCACGATTCTTGTAAGTTTTCATCTCAAATCTTGTACTTCCTTGATCTTTACACATTTTCCCATCAATTTCACCAACAAATCTTGCATTTCCACCGTGAAATCCTCTGATTCGGGTTGTTCTAAGGTGATGTCATCATAGGAGTTCTTATGAACCTTGAAGTGTGACCTCATCTCATCAAGAACGGTTCGGATCTGATGGATTTCTACACGTTTTTACAACATTTTCAGCTAAATCTAAACATTTTTCAAATGTTTCAAACTTTTCTTCAACATTCTTAACTTTTCACTCAAAACCGTTAGAATCTGGACTCGTTCGGGTTCACTACTCATTCTCTAGTGGAGACCCGGACTGAGAATGGATTTCTATCGAAGAGACGACTGATTCACAGGTTGAACATGAAACACCGTCAAGAACAGTTGGTTTGGATCGAACGAGGTAATTCCCGTCCGATCGGATGAGTTGGACTTGATGAGATTTCCGTTGTTTGACACGTCATCATACCGTCTCGGTTCACCCGCAAAACCGTTTTAACTTAGCTGATTTCATAAAGTTTTCAACCCAAAACAGTTGCCCGATTGAACAGCCATTCGATCAGATAGCCATATGATCGAACGACTATTCGACCAGGTGACTTGTGATTTCAACACTTAACCAATTTTCAAAACTACAAAATATATCAGTTCCACTCAGATCACTATCCGAGCGGACGGCCATCCGTTCGGAGGACCATCTGACCGGATGACCTGATATGTAGAGATGTTTCAAACTTTTTAAAATGCTACAACGAAAACTTCAAAGTTCGAACATTACACAAACACATCCTTCTCAAACGAACAACCCTCTGACCGGATGGTCATCTGTCCGGATGACCATCTATCCGGACGGTCGTGCGATCGGATCACCATCCGTCCCTCATTTCACTCCGACACGCTGTTTACCGCACTGTTCAATGCTTACACCATCATTCTCTGATCAAGCTAACTCTCCAACGCTCCCTTCAATCCAAGAAAGTGTTAGTTTACTAAACACGATCTGTGAGTATACTCGATCCCTTTTTGCTTAACGCACTTTTGGGTGTTACATACGTTACTTATATCAAATCACAATCGACACACAACGCAAAGACTTTTTATACGCTAACCGCTCTCGCATGTTATACGTGTTATTCGATTAATGCTAGTATGTTATGTTTACACAGTGATTGTTGCCTGACACCTTAGCAACGATAGTACTATAGTTTGGACTCAGCACATGTCGTGGACAGGGGTTGTTAAGGGCTTTTTTTCACGTGTCACAGTGGTGCTATGTGTTGCACATTCTACAACTCGCAGTCACGTCTGTGCATATTTCATTGTCGATAACTTACCTGCTTCACATTACTACGTGTTACATGCTGGTTATGCGTAAATCGATTTCGATACTACTATACCATTAAACTTGTATGCTCACCTTTACACTATGTGTATTGACTTTTATTTTAACGTATGTGACAGGTGCTTAGGATGCTTATGCTATGCTTGTTGTTATGGAATCAAGTTAGGAGGTCTAGAAACGTCAGATATAAATCTGAGTTGTCGGAACAATTTATTTGTCTATGAGAACAATATGTCTGTAATAACTACTTTGCTTGATATGTTATGGTATTGGACGTAGCGTTAAATATTTGGTAATTATAGTTGTTATGGATTCTCCTGGACAATCTGTTTCGCTCAGTGCCGCGCCCCGATGTTTCCGCCATCGGTTGGGGTGTGACAGATTGGTATCAGAGCCATAACTATAGGGAATTAGGCAAGACACGACCTAGTCCGGGTCGAAGTCTTAGAAAAGACCTAGTCTATAGTCTAAGTACCAACAGACCGCCTTGTGCGAACCCGGTAGGGGTTTTGCGCGAGCATACTCTTTTACACTCGCTTTCACTCGCTAAATCCACAACTTTGCACGATCATCGCATACTACAGCTTCGTGCAAACACTCAGCCTTTCATAAGGCTGACTACACACCCACGAGTTTCGAAAACATTCGAGTGATTCGGTCAAGATTAGGCATGAAAACCGTAAACTCTCGATAGAATCACTCACTCGACACACATTTTTATTAATAAAACACGAGAATTTGCATTGAGTCAGGTGTGAAAACCATACCTCGGCGCGATTCTCCCTATTTATCTCGTGATATTATCACTCAAACAGGAATGAAGTTATTAAGTTAGGGGTGAAACCCGCATCTTAATGACTTATTCCGCTCTATATCTGGGTTTTACAAAAACTCTCACCAATGTCTCGATGGATTCCAATGGCTTGAGTCGCGTAATGGCCGAAAGGATGCGTGCCTTTCGCCCGGATTGAGGCGAGAGCACAGTCTATTAAGCCATCACGTGTACTCGAAGTCCTTGAGAATAGTCGAATCACTTTGGGTAGTCAAAGTCTAGCACACCTGAGACATTCTACTTTCAAGCTGCAATCGTTGGTTTTACGCTTTATCACTTTTACGAGTTTCGATTCTGAGATCGCCACCACTGACTCTGTGACTTATCGATTTTATGTGTTTTATGTGCTTTTAAATGTTTGTGTCTTAATTTTGGAGACATATTAGGCTTTTCGCACCTCGCTTTATGGAACACGTCGATCACGCACAGCTATTTACATCTCAACACGCTAACAAATCACAGACTTTCGCATGATTATGCTACTCGCTATCGCTACTCTCATTCGTAACTCTCGATCGCTTTTCACAACTTTGAAAAATAGGTGAATACGTGCAAAATATGTAGGTGAATACGTGCAAATTATAGTATGTGCTTATGTGGATTACGTGTTTCTGTGCTCTACGTGCTTATGTGCTTCTGTGCATACGTGCTTAAGTGGACTATGTGCTTATGTGCCTATGTGATTACGTGCCTAAGTGAGTGATGTGTTCCTGAGCTTTATAAGTATACTTGTTAAACACTGTGTGGTGAGATTAAGTGTATCGTCTAAATACTATGGCGATGGCTGTTACAGACAATGTCGTCATTCGGATCTCATACTTCTCGCTCTGCTCGCAGCAATCACACTGACAAACGCATCGACTCGCTAGTCGCCAAGCAAATGGCTAAGGTCATTCCGCAAATCATCAGCGATATTAATGAAATCGCTAGCAAGTTATCTGAGGAATCTAGAACTGACTCTCCAAAAGTGACCTTCAGCTTCAAACAGTTTAAAGCTTATGGACCCAAAGACTTCACTGGGGAAGATGGGCCGAGCGCAATGTTTCAATGGTTCGACTCTATTGAAGTCACTCTACGACAAAGCGAATGTCCAGATAACCTCCTCACTGTTAACGCAACTGGTGTCTTCCAGTCTAGGGCACTGGAATGGTGGACAACAGAGCGAAACAGGCGTGGGAATGATGCGGCCTATGGACTTTCTTGGGAGGAATTGAAGGAAATCATGATGAAAGAAGTTTGTCCCCTACATGAACTCCAGAAGCTGGAAGACGAGTTCTGGCACATCAAGCAAGAGGGTGGCGACAATGTTGGTCTTACTGCGCGCTTCAAACAGCTTAGTATCATCTGCCTTGGCCAAGTCTTAACTCCCGACATCACAATCAAGAAATATATTCGCGCTTTTCCTGATTGTGTTGCCGATTTTGTCCAAGCAGCCAAGACTACCACCATTGACGAGACCTTCCTGCTCGCTACCGAGATTAATGATAAGCGAGTTCGGGCTGGTTACTTCAAGAACACTGCCAAGAGTCTTCACCAAGTCACAGCTACTTCTGCTACTCCCACCGCTGAAACCGCTTCACCTCAAGCTTCAAAGTCATCACGCCGCAAGCGCAAGAACAACAACAACAACAAGAATTGTGCTGTTACTACCACTCCTCTCAATGTTGTTCCTGCCTAACAGTAGAACCAGATCCGCCAAGTCACTGCACCCGTGACCAACGCACCTCCTGCATAACGTGCGTACACTGGTCCTCACCCACTGTGCCCTACCTGTACTTACCATCATCCAGTGGGAATCGCTTGCCGTTTTTGTGTCCATTGCAACATTTACGGACACTTTACCGCAAACTGCCACACTGGCCCCCGTCAAGCTCAAGTTCAAGCTCCTCCTGCTCTGCCAGCTCCACTTCCCGCTCCACAGGGACAACAGGCAGCTCCTGCCCCCGCTGCTCACGCAAAAGCCTGCTATGCGTGTGGTGATCCCAACCACTTCGCAAACGTCTTCCCGAACAGAGTAGTGAAGAAAGAGCCACAACAGTAACCAGCACAGCAACAACATCAACAGCAGTAGCCTCAGCAGCAGTAGCCAGCTCAGAAAGCAGCTCGTGGACGAGTTTTCAACATCAACGCTCTCCAGGCCCAAGCTGACAACAACATTGTCAACGGTACATTTCTCGTGAATGCTGTTTATGCTTCATGTTTATTTGATACTGGAACCGATAACTGTTTTGTATCGTTCGAATTCGAAAGGCTCCTAAACCATAAATGCGCTAACCTCCCATCGACGTTCGACGTAGAAATTGCCACTGGAAGAACCGTTACTGTTAGTTTCATTCTACGTGATTGTACTCTTGAGCTTAACAATCACGTTTTCCCGATCAATCTTATCCCGATGCAGCTTGGTAGTTTTGATGTCATAGCAGGCATGGATTTTCTTCGTGAAAATCATGCTGAAATTGTTTGTTTCGAAAAGATGATCCATTTCTCTCTTTCAAACGGTGATCAATTGTGTGTCTATGGAGAAGTCGATTCGAAGAAACTAAAACTCATGTCATGTGTCCAAGCAAGCAAGTATCTCCGCAAGGAATACAAAGCGTTCTTGGCACACATAGTAGTAGCGGAGAAGGAAAAGAAAGAAAAGGCAATGGAAAAGGTGCTCGTGGTTCGTGATTTTACTAACGTCTTTCCTGATGATTTACCTGGTTTACCGCTATCTCGTGATATCGATTTTCGAATTGACTTCATTCCTGGAGTTGACCCTGTCGCTAAAGCGCCTTATCGTCTCGCTCCATCCGAAATGCACGAACTCTCGAGTCAGCTCCAGGAATTTCTTGATAAAGGCTTTATTTACCCTAGCACATCTCCGTGGGGTGCACCTGTCCTCTTCGTTAAAAAGAAGGACGGATCATTCCGGATGTGCATCGACTATAGGGAACTCAATAAACTGACAATCAAGAATCGCTATCCCTTACCTCGAATCGATGATTTGTTTGATCAATTGCAAGGTTCTACGTGTTTTTCAAAGATCGATCTACGCTCTGGCTATCACCAGTTACGAATTCAAGAGGAAGATATACCAAAAACCGCTTTTCGAACCCGATACGACGGAATTTATTGTTATGCCCTTTGGTCTAACCAACGCCCCCGCAGTTTTCATGGATCTAATGAATCGCGTGTGTAAACCCTTTCTCGACCGCTTCGTCATCGTGTTTATCGATGATATCCTGATCTATTCCAAATCAAAAGCCGAACACACGCAACATCTCAGTTTGGTTCTTGAACTACTCCAAGGGAATCGCCTCTATGCCAAGTTCTCCAAGTGCGAATTTTGGCTTGAGGAGGTTCAATTTCTCGGTCACATTGTCAATAGTCAAGGTATTCACGTCGATCCCGCGAAGATAGAAGTAGTTAAGAGTTGGATTACACCAAAGAACCCGTCTGAAGTTCGTTCTTTTCTCAGATTGGCGGGTTACTATCGCCGATTCATCGCTGATTTCTCAAAAATCGTTGTTCCTATCACCTCTCTTATGCACAAGGACAAACCTTTTGTTTGGGGAACCGAACAAGAGGAAGCCTTTCAAACCCTCAAGCTTATACTCTGCAACGCCCCTGTGCTCGCTTTACCAGACGGAAAAGACGACTTCGTGGTCTATAGCGATGCCTCTAACCTCGGTCTCGGTTGTGTTCTTATGCAACGGGACATGGTTATCGCGTACGCCTCTTGTCAGCTCAAGATCCACGAGAAGAACTATACAACCCATGATCTAGAGCTTGGTGTAGTTGTTTTTGCGTTAAAAATTTGGCGACACTACCTAGGTGGTACCAAGTGTACGGTCTTCACCGACCATAAGAGCCTACAACACATCTTGAACCAGAAAGAACTGAATATGCGCCAACGCCGGTGGGTTGAACTTCTCAACGATTACGACTGTGAGATTCGTTACCACTCAGGCAATGCAAATGTCGTTGCCGATGCTCTCAGTCGACGAAGCTATTTACTTAGCGTTCACAATGTTCAAGCCCGGCACGTCCTCGAAGCTCTAATCCGTGTTGCACAACACGCAAGCTTCATAGAGAATACCTTGAGAGAGGAAATGAAGAAGTGCGGTGCTGAAACCCAACATGTCACCAAATCAACGGTATCTACTACTATCTCGATCGCATCTAGATCCCTAGTCACAATAACCTTCGGGGGATATTGTTGACTGAAGCCCACAAGTCTCGATATTCCATACATCCCGGTGCCGACAAGATGTACCAGGACCTGCGTGCTAGGTATTGGTGGCCTGGAATTAAGAAGGTCACGATAGCATTTGGGTTATCGTTAATCGTCTCACTAAATCCGCCCACTTCCTGCCGATACGGGAAGACTACAAGGTAGAACGATTAGCACGAATCTATACCGACGAAGTCATTTGTCGACACGGGACACCTCGTGACATCATTTTTTACCGCGATGGTCGATTCACTTCACGCCCCTGGGAAACTTTTCAACCTGCCCTCGGTATTACTCTCAATCTTAGTACTGCTTTCCATCCCCAGACCGACGGTCAGACTGAACGCACGATACGCACCCTTTAAGACATGCTTCGCTCGTGTGTTATAGATTTCGGTGGTAATTGGGACTCGCATTTACCTTTAGTTGAATTCTCGTACAATAACAGTTATCACTCTAGCATTCAAATTGCACCATTTGAGGCATTATATGGAAGAAAATGTCGATCGCCTATTGTATGGCACGAGATCGGAGATGCGCAAATTACCAGTCCTGAGTTATTGCAAGAAACGGCTGACAAGATCCTCCAAATCCGAGACAATCTCCTGAAACTCGGAGTCGTCAAAAGAGTTACGCCGATAAACGCCGCAAGCCCCTTGAATTTGACGTTGGTGATCACGTACTCCTAAAGGCTGCACCTTGGAAGGGAGTGGCCCGATTCGGCAAGAAAGGAAAGCTAGCGCTTCGATATGTTGGACCCTTTAAGATTCTGGAAAGAATTGGCAAAGTGGCCTACAGACTCGAATTACCGGAGGAACTCAGCAACGTACATCCGACTTTCCATGTTGCGAACCTCAAAAAGTGTCTAGCCGACCAGAATTTACATGTCCCTCTTGAGGATTTACAAGTGGACGAAACATTACACTTCGTGGAAAAGCCAGTCGAGATCATGGACCGAGAGACTAAGAAAATCTGAAGCTCACGCATTCCCATTATGAAGGTTCGCTGGGAAGACAAATGCGGCGCCGAGTTCACCTAGAACTCGAGAGTGATATGAAGGCTAAATACCCATAACTATTCGTTACGCTTGCGCCTTAAATTTCAGGACGAAATTTCCTAAAGTAGGGGAGGCTGTAACAACCCGACTTTTAAAGTCAAAGTACAAGTCAAAGTCAAAGTCAAAGGAAGAAAAGATTGCTAATCAGATCTGTCATTTCTGACTTAATTATTGCTTGTACTCTCTGACTCGATAATCGATACTTTGCTTAACGCTATTTTGTTCTACGATTTATTAATATGTGAAGTAACAATGCGATAGACGTAATTAAACGCTATACTACTAAACGTTGTCACGTCGCTACCGCAACGCAATTCGAATCGCAGGTTATAGATATTGTTTTACGTGTGTGTGATATTATGTGCTTTACTTGTGTGTGCTTATGTGTATATATTGTGGGATGTTATTAGCAAACGCAATCGCAACTCTATCGCATCGCATTGCAACCCGAAATACAAGTTAAATTTATGGTTGTTAGGATGGTTATGTTATTTGTGTAACTAATGTGTAATACTATTGCATCGCTTAATCGAAACGCAACGCAATGCTCAACGCACGAAAAGAAAGTCGAAAACCAACTCACTCGAGCAATCCGATCGAAAGGCCGTCCGATCTGTTTCCCTTGCACCGCCTTTCCCTCCTCTCACTATAAATACCCCTCCTGTCACATCTCTGTTCACTTGATGTGACAGCTCCCTCCGAACCAGTGCACTCTCAGCCACTTTTCTCTCGATTCCTCGCGATTCTTGTAAGTTTTCATCTCAAATCTTGTACTTCCTTGATCTTTACACATTTTCCCATCAATTTCACCAACAAATCTTGCATTTCCACCGTGAAATCCTCTGATTCGGGTTGTTCTAAGGTGATGTCATCATAGGAGTTCTTATGAACCTTGAATTGTGACTTCATCTCATCAAGAACGGTTCGGATCTGATGGATTTCTACACGTTTTTACAATATTTTCAGCTAAATCTAAATATTTTTCAAATGTTTCAAACGTTTCTTCAACATTCTTAACTTTTCACTCAAAACCATTAGAATCTGGACTCGTTCGGGTTCACTACTCATTATCTAGTGGAGACCCGGACTGAGAATGGATTTCTATCAAAGAGACGACCGATTCACGGGTTGAACATGAAACACCGTCAAGAACAGTTGGTTCGGAATGGACTGGGTGATTCCCGTCCGATCGGATGAGTTAGACTTGATGAGATTTCTGTTGTTTGACACGTCATCATACCGTCTCGGTTCACCCGCAACACCGTTTTAACTTAGATGATTTCACAAAGTTTTCAACCCAAAACAGTTGCCCGATCGAATAGCCATCCAATCGGATAGCCATCCGATCAAACGGCTCTTCGACCAGGTGACTTGTGATTTCAACACTTAACCAATTTTCAAAACTACAAAATATATCAGTTCCACTCGGATCACCATCCGAGCGGACGGCCATCCGTCCGGAGGACCGTCCGACCGGATGACCTGATATGTAGAGATGTTTCAAACTTTTTAAAATGCTACAACGTAAACTTCAAAGTTCGAACATTACACAAACACATCCTTCCCAAACGAACAACCCTCCGACTGAATGGTCATCCGTCCGGACGGTCGTTCGAACGGATCAACATCCGTCCCTCATTTCACTCGGATACGCTGTTTACCGCACTGTTCAACGCTTACACTATCGTTCTCTGATCAGGCTAACTCTCCAGCGCTCCCTTCAATCCAAGAAAGTGTTTGTTTACTAAACACGATCTGTAAGTATACTCGATCCCTTTTTCCTTAACGCACTTTTGGGTGTTACATACGTTACTTATATCAAATCACAATCGACACACAACACAAATACTTTTTATACGCTAACCGCTCTCGCATGTTATACATGTTATTCCATGAACGCTAGTATGTTATGTTTACACAGTGATTGTTGCCTGACACCTTAGCAACGATAGTACTGTAGTTTGGACTTAGCACCTGTCGTGGACAAGGGTTGTTAAGGGCTTTTCTTCACGTGTCAAAGTGGTGATATGTGTTGCGCATTCTACAACTCACAGTCACGTCTGTGCATATTTCATTGTCGATAACTTACCTGCTTCACATTACTATGTGTAATGACTTTTATTAACGTATGTGACAGGTGCTTAGGATGCTTATGCTATGCTTGCTGTTATGGAATCAAGTTACGAGGTCTAGAAACGTCACATATAAATCTGACTTGTCGGAACAATTTATTTGTCTATGAGAACAATATGTCTGTAATAACTACTTTGCTTGATATGTTATGGTATGGGACGTAGCGTTAAATATATGGTAATTATAGTTGTTATGGATTCTCCTGGACAATCTATTTCGCTCAGTGCCGCGCCCCGATGTTTCTGCCATCGGTTGGGGCGTGATATGTTACACCCCAAAGAGTGGTAAACGAAAAAGGGGGATTCAAGTATACTCACGGTTTTGGAAGCTTTCCACTTGTTAATCCGCGAGAGAGTTGTTGTTGTGGGAGGTGGGAACACCATGTCCTTCTACACGAAGAAACAAAGGTGTATGAGTATTGGAGGATAACGGAAGATTAAGGATTCGGAATTAAAAGAATATGGAAAGTAAATATATGAGAAATTAACCATCTATCACATAATACTCATTCTTGACACTATGAAACCCTTAGGGGTTTGAATGCTTTCATGGGTTAAAGTACCCATTAGAATCGTGATGAGTAATATGTTCTTAGATGGTGTAACCTACTATTTTGACAAATAACCATTAGGTTATCTTCAAGAGTTTGGTCACTGGTGTGTGTCGGGTGTATTATGTTTTTATTGATATTTTAAGCCCTTTTTACACCTTAGTCAAGTTTTAAATTTATAAAACACGATACTTTACTAACACTAAACACACACATGGGCAAGTGCACCCATCGTGAGCATAGTATAGCGTTGGTAAGATACCGAGGTCGTCCAAGGACACAAGAGCTTTTAATACCGGTTTATCCTCAACGTCTAATCAAACTAAAAATTTTGAGAAAAGAATTTAAACATGAAAAATAAAAACTAAAAAATGCTGAAAATAAAATAAAAACAGATAGGCAAGATGAATCACTTGGATCTGACTCGCCTTTAATGTATCCTTTGATGATTTCCACACTTTTGCACTTTTTAAGAGATTATCTTAGTTATAGTTGTAGGCCCCTATTTTGAAGGTGACGTTACCCTCGACCCAGTGGTTTAAGTCAGCTAGGATACAATCCCAAAGGGTCGGAATATTGAAAGATAATTAATTAAGTTATTAATGCGAAAAGTGGTAGGCCCCTCTTTTGAAGGTGACGTTACCCTCGGCTAAGTGGTTTGAGTCAGCAGGGATACAATCCTAATTAGCCGGTTTAATGTATTAATAGTAGTTTACATATGAGGGGATCAAGCCATTCGCACCCCCGTCATCCAATACCTATCGGTATTGAAGGATGTCCTAGTAAGCTTGACCCAGGTCCTTGCAGGATCTATACACTAAACAAGGCAAGAACCTTACTAAACCATTCCTTTAACCCCTGACCAGGTAGCCAACATATCTCTATATAGAATGTAGAGATATGAATGGTGAAAATCTTTTACTTTATATAGACGGTAAAGTAATGCCAAGACACCACGGACAAATGATAAAGAAGTTTCACCTTCAACATAAGAACTAGTTATTAAAGTCATTAATACAAAACCAAATAAAAAGTGCGAAAAGATTAAAAATCAAAAGTAATACATTAAATTCTTGTCTTCACCAAGTGATGTAAGAGAATTGGCCAAACATGGCCTTTGATTAAAAAGAACTCTTACGATTAATCTTGGAACCCTAGACTACTACACACACTCTAAGGTGGATGGTGGATGGTGGATGATGGTGGTGGATGTGGGTGTTGTAGTGGTGGTGGAGTGGTGACAAAGTGGGAGAGAGGTGGTTTGCCAAGGGATGCCTTTGAAGTGAGCCAAGCACCCCTATTTATAACCTGAACAGAAGCCCGGCCACGGCCCCGTGTCCAGCGGACACGCCTCCCGTGGCCAACCCTTTTCTCTTCCTTCATTAATTACAATTGTCTGCATTAGGCTCCACACGGCCCCGTGTGCAGAAGCGTATCTGTACTATCAAGATTTGCAAGATTCTGCAAATCTCAGCATTGACCACGTCCCGTGCTGAGCTGGGCACGCCCCCGTGGTGGGCGTAGAAGCTTCCACAGCTTTGTCCTTATCTGCAGACACCTGACCACGCCCCCGTGTCCAGTGGGCATGAGTCGTGGTCAGCCTTCTGTTTCTTGTTTTTGCTTGTGGAGATGCTGTTGAGGGGTCGGGCATGCCATGTTTAATCCTTTTCTTTGTATTTATGTTAGTTTTTGCTGCATATTTGTTCCTTTTATTCGTTTAAGCTCATTTAGTCCTGAAAATACAAAAGGAAGACAAAAGCACACTTTTTCCAACATTAGTACTAAAAAGGGGTTAGTTTTATGCCTCATTTGATGTAATTTATATGTTGCATTTTACACACATCAGTCACCATAAATATTATATATCTGATATAGTATATATTTATAAGTTCTAGTCCATTATCTTAACAAGAATCTCATAGAAGTCATACATGAGGTAGGAAGATGAATCTTCCATTTAGGAACCTCTTAAGTTGCCACCAATACACAAGTTATCATAAGACAACAAGGATGGTCATAGACATACATTAGGAAATGGAAATACATACTAACTAAGAAAACATCAAGTGATGTGTGGATTGAAGGTAGGATAGCCCAAGCTATCCATATAATCACACAACTTCAAGTGTAGGACTTGTTCATCACTTGTAGGTCAAAACCTTATTAAAACATAATGTTTGTGAGGATTAAACCTCTGGATTTACATGTTACAACCTTGTTTTTAAGCACACATAATCATAGTCTTGATTAGTGGCATAAGGACATAGGAATGTATGAAGAAAACCTGAGTTTTCTTCCAAAACATGAAGATAAAAATGAGCAGAATTTAGGTTCACTTTGGACCTAAAAAATGGTGAGGTTTCACCTTAATTTGCCCAATCAAACTTGTGAGAACCTTCCTAGAGGTTATCCAAGTGTTGTAGAAGAAGAAACAAGAAGAAAATTAAAGTGGAAGTGAGTTAAAACTCACTTTTTATGGCTGGAACTTTCAAAAACATGGCTGAAACTCAGCTGGGTTTGGGAGAGTTTTTGAAGTGTTTGGAGGCTTGTAAAAGTGGAATGGGGAGTGGGGAAGTGTTTATTATATAGGGAAGGGATTAGGGTTTCAATGGGTTAGGCTTTGGAAGTGTTTAGAGGGGGTTAAACTTTGAAACAAGCCCACAAAACTCAACCATATGGGGCTGAATTTCGCTGATTGGGGCTGCCATATTTCTTTATTTTTTTAAAACATTTTAATGAGTAATTTTGTTAATTAAGTTGTGTAATAATATGCAACAATGTTTCCCCTAACTTGTAACAAGGTATAATATGAAATAAAACATGATTTAACTAGATAAAAAGTGTGATGTATAAGTATGTAACATGTTTGTAAGTGACAAGTATAGGTCACATATTAGATGATTAATCGTTGTGTAATAAGGCATATTATTAGGGGTTTTTAAGTATCAACAATATAGGGGTTCCTCTACAAAGTGTGTTTTGTCTAAAAAGTGTAAGAAGTGATTATGGCCATTAGATTAGGTAATTGATGGATAAGATTAAATGAATGGCAAAATTGTAATATTTATTTTAATTAGATTGATTAATTTATCGAATTAAGGGTATAAAAGTAAATTTTGCATGCCTTAAATTTAGGAATCACATGCAACTCACATGTAACTCCCCCCCCCCCCAATCTTTTTAAAACATCAATAACTTTTTTATACATAATTTGTTTTTAAAAAAAATTATACCATAATAATGAGCGTTTTTTATCTTTAATATGAGTACCATATTGCTACATATATAAAAAATTAAGATTCAAGTAATTCAGATACTTGTGTGTTTTATATAGTGTTTGCGTGTTTTATATTGTGTATTTCACTGGTGTGTTTTATATTGTGCATTTCAGACACTATTGTGTTTTATGAGTGAGGGGGGGTGTTTTATTGTGAAAATCGGTATAACACAATGTGATGAAATCAGTTAATAAAACACAACGTCAAGAAATAATGAATGTGTTTTATGTATCGAAATATATGAGGGGTGTGTTTAATTGTGAAAATTGATATAACACGGTGTGAAGAAACTGTAAAGTGATAAAACACAATGTTAAGAAATGATGAATTTGTTTTACGTTTTGAATTTCGGATAAATTAATTGTGGATACGAATGATGTAACTGCCAATTTTGAATAGTTAATAGACATAAGTTTCCATAAAAAGAGCCTTTATTTGTTATGATATAAAATCTTCCATAAATAGTTGTAGTTTCAATTACCTTAATGTCCTTTAGTAAAATTACACTAGATGACACATGTCACAAAGAGTTTGCTTCCTATACTTTGTAGGAAAAGTAGGCTTTGTAGCCAACTCCTACCCTAAGGACAAGTATGGACATGTATGGTTAAGTATATGCATAGTAAATAAGTATCGTATGCGTATGAATTACGAAATAGGATTCGAACGTATGAGCATGTATGAATTTAAAGAAATACAAATTTTTATTTATGATCCAAGTCTCGGATTTTACAACGATTACAACGAAAAGAAGATTACAAGAATACAAGACTTCCAAAAATAGAAATACGAACAATGCTTTCTAATTGTGGAAAGTACAAAGAAGCAGGGCGTTACACCTGGGGTTGGCTGGGATGTTCCTTCATTCTTTGGAGAATGAGGTGGGTGACGGTAAGCGTCAGAAGTACTCTGATCACTCATACTGTAAACTAGAAAATTGTCAAAATAACAATGAAATAATAATATATATATTTACACAAAAAAACACATAGGTTATTTCCTAAAACAATTGGTAAAAATTTAGGTATTAAGAGAACACCTAAATGGCTTAAACCAGTGGCTCTGATACCACATTCTGTCGCAACCCCCGACCCCTACCCGAAGGGCGGGAGCCGCGAGACAGCAGCTGGTGGTACCGGTGTTTATTAATTTGGCAGCGAAAATGAGAACATCAGGATCGTAGTTAGGAAATAAGTTTCAGAGTTTCAAAACATCAAACTTTTATAATAAATAAATGGGATAAAACCCATGTTTGATTCATAATACATTTATAGGGATAAACCCTAGTTGCTGAAAACATAAACTTTTATTTAGGTAATTTTATAGCCATTTTCTTTAAGCTTTCAGTGCTCCATAGCTGGCTTCTTATAGCTTCACATTAAGTTACCTGAAAGGCGTTTTAAAAAAGATTTTATCAGCAAGAAATACTGGCGAGTGCATCATAGTTTAATCAAAATAAGCATTTATAACTTTACAGTATTGAGAGCGATTACAATGTTTATATCTACCTAATTACTCATTCAGTATTTGTCATGTTGACAGTTCCATGACTGTGGTCATATTACTATTGGCTAACTCTTGTCCAACAGTAACGCTAGACTAGTAGTGTATACAAAACCCCACATAACGGCAGCAATTGTAGAATACAAAGACTCAATCACCGTAAGTATAATTGAAAATATTTGAGAGCTTGTAACACAGTTTGGTAGAAAAAGAGAATGACTCACATTGTAGACTTATGTATTTCTATAGCTTCCTATTGAGTTTCCTGATTATTTTCTATTAAAACATACAATGCACACGTGTTAGTAAGATAACCCAAATCACATTAGCCATACAACACGAGACAGAACCCCAACGAACTTAGTCAGGCAAAGCCTCGACATGCGTTAC